>JASXTE010000008.1:17903132-18155632 GCA_030280995.1 Hemileia vastatrix | reverse complement strand
GTATTAAAGGTAGAAATCTTTACTTTTTTTTGACAAAATCTAACATTATTATTTTTTCATATATGGCATTATGTGCCCCAAATTAAATTTAAATGAGAGAAAAAGTCAATCTTTTAGCTTTATTTTTGTGTTGTTACTTACATTTTTAGCAATTAAAAATTTCTTATTTTGATTTTTGTCAGGCTGAGATTAAGTACAAAGACGTGAACTAGCTTGAATGGTCAGTTTTCTAGAAAATTTTAATGGTCCTATATGAATACTGTAGTAGAAATCCAAAAAGTATTTAAATATAACTCAATATAAGTGTCTCAGTAATTTTAATCTCACTAATTATATATCGCTTACAATCTTATAGTTGGTAGAAAAATAGATTTGATAAATTCAGATACTATAAAAAGACTTTATAAGTTTTATTGATATGTATTGTAATTGTATTGGTTATATGTGTCAGCCTGTATATCTCCAGGACTGAGTAAAAAGTAACTATAAGTTATGTTAAACACATGAACTATACATGGGAATAATAAATGAGAGTACACAAATAGTATACATAAGTAAAATTATGATAATACACAAAAAAATGCCATTATAACAGCTTATATACACGCATATATCCACCTTTTATAGGTCTTATGTACTTAATATTAAGTTGGAGTATGTTAGGGTAATCTTAAGAACCTTAAGTATAAGGCTACATAATTTTTAAGTACACTTAAAGCTGTTATATTCATTGTTTTATGCAAAAAACAAGAAATGCGCTTTATTTCACTTAAAAGTTGACTATATGCGCTATAAAATTGAGAATATCAAAATTGCGCTTTGACAGATCAATTGGGCTCATTTAGAACTATTGATTTGGCTATTTAAATGCATAAAAATAACACTTTTCAAATTTGGTGTTTTTTATGCCAGAAATGGCTTCTGTGTACTGGCCACATACTGCCTGCTTTTTTCCCATGTGAATAGCTTCATTTTTAGCAAAGTTAGCTTTTTTCACACTATAATTACCCCACATTCTACGCCCACTGTGGGGAAACACACTAAAATAGGCGACAGGCGCTTATTTAGTGTCCTAGCTTAATTAATAATGCATTGACCTTATTTATATGCACTAATTTCATTAATAACCTCACTCTTGGCACTTTATTTCATCACCACGCTTAAATTCGCCTAATTTTAGTCAAGGATTTACCCGTGCAAGCGCCTGCCAAGAACTGCATGTAGTTACCCCACATCTCACGCTCTTTTTTAAGTTTTTGGGTGGTTTCTCAGTCAATTTTGGTTATTTTTGAATGGGAATTTCACATAGTATAATGTCAGGATTAGCCCCATTATTTCTACAGTAAATCCCCCTTATTATTAAGCTATTATTAACCTTAAAAAGTCTCCTTTAGTCTTTAATATTATTGTTTAATACGCATATACTCTCTTTTTGTCTTTTTCTTTAATTTTGATGGATTTCCCTTATTATTACAGTATTTTGGCGGTTGTTACTTGTCTAATTATGTCATGGGTCACTAGGGATGTTGATGGGCATTTCTATTAGTTGTTTAGAGGCGTCATTAACTGTGTATTGGGTGGTAAATCAAGGGAATCATTGGGGAACTCAGTGTGTATAAAAGGAGGAGGTTTTTGGGTCTTGTTTCTACATTCTTTATCATTACAATTTAACCAATATAACCAAACCAATTACAATACATATCAATTAGTACTTCTATAAGACTTTTGAATAGTATCTGAATTTATATAATCTATTTTTCTACCAACCATAAAGATTGTAAGCCATATATAAGAATAGTGAGAATTATATTACTGAGACCTCTATATTTGATTATATTTTACAACTTAGTGGATTAAAACTACAGTATTCATATAGGACCATTAAAATCTTCTAGACAACTGACTATTCAAGCTAGTTCACATCCTTGTACTTGACCTTAGCCTGACAATTGGGGGCCTTTCCTCAAGAATTCTGTTATAATCCAGTAAGTGAAAATTTCAAAGAAGGTACACGTAAATAATATCCCTATAGAAATATTTGGATAATTACAACAGGTTGGGGTCACTTATATAGTGATTTCAGAAAAAGAAGCCCTGTTTTATTATAAAATTGTGATATTGAATCAACAATTTTACCACTAATTTAACTTATAATTGTTATTAGTGGGTCTGTCAATAGACCAATTAAATTTGAGATCTTTGCAGATAAAATTTTTACCACTAATTTAACATATAATTGTTCTTAGTGGGAGTCTGTCAATAGACCAATTAAATTTGTGATCTTTGCAGATAATAAACCAATTAAACTGATTAATTGTTTTCTTTTAACAGGACTCTTAATCTTTTCTTTTATTGGTTTGTAAAATTCATAAAATATTTATAAAGAATCATACTGACAGTTGTTTTCTTTTGAATATAAAAACACGGCTACATATTGTAGACCAGTTAAATCAAGTGACCACATAAAAGCATATTTGACTTTTGGCACTTAAATATTCACTTCATACCAATAAGTAAGCAATAAAATTGTCTTCAGTGGTATTGATAAATACTGATAAAACTCCTTTTTGAAGTTTTCATATCTAAACTTTCAATTCTTTAAATTCCACGTAAAAATGTGTGACAACAATGACATTGTAAGTAATAAGGTAAAACCTTATAACTTAAGACCTAGAGCTGAAAGACCTGTTACAGGACATTCAAATGGAGGGCCAGGACTCTCCCATAATCAACAACACTCCGCCAATGTCTCTGGAGGAAAGGGAAAAGCTTTTAAAGCAGGTTTCAATAAAGAAAACAAAAAATACTTTACAAGAACAAGTTCACTCCCTATCCACCCTACTGAACACCTTGACAATAAGAGTCAACAATATAGTGGACCAGATCAACAATCTGGAAAAGAGAGCAGCTCAAGGTTTCATATAAGTCAACCAAGCTCTAGTGGACATAAAGACTCAACCACCAACAGTGGCACCCAACAATTCCATAGCAACACCTCCAGCCCAAGAGGAGGACCAAAAAATTACAGTAAGCAAATGGAAATGGGATTGGTACGCCCGAAACTACAACAATCCTCAACAGCAGGGCTCCAGCAGTCACCCTTACAGGGGAAAGGCAAGGAGAGGCAGGGGAAGTGGGATAAGACCTTGGTAAGTCATCCAACTTCTTATGATCAATTATATCAACCTGAAAATAAATTACTTATAGGTAATGAGATTGATAAGGAAATATTGGATATTATTGATAAGGATTTAAAGGATTATTCATTTGAACAGAATATGTTAAACTTGTCTTTACATGAGGACAATGTAAATAGTTTTATTGATCACCAGGAAAATACTATTAATATAAAAATGGAATCAAATGAATTAAATCTTGACCCTGATAATGAGTCTTCTGAATTGGACACAGAAAAAATAGAATATTTTTTAAAAGAGAATCCAATGGAATCAAAAATAATAAGTAAATTATTATTGAGAATTGAAAAATTGGAAGAGTTCTCAAAAGAGTCAAACATTAATACAGAAAATGTATTATTACAACTAACACAATCATTGAGTACCACAGCCAATAAATTAAAAATTATTGAAAATTCAAATAATGAATTAATCAATGAGAATAAAAGATTAAAATCTGAGATTAGAAATTTAGAAAGTAAATTAGAACACTCTCAGAATATTATGGCTACCATAGAGGGACGTGTAAAATTGTCTTTTTCAAATGTAAATGATACCTTAAATCATGTACCTGTGATAAAAGATAGGTTACAAAGAGTAGAAATTGAATTAGCTAACATTTTGAAAAATACTGAAACAATAAAAGATAATACCTCTTATGTAGAAAGAGTACCAGTTTTTATGAAACACTCTGATGATAAACCAATGATTGAACATGAACATAGTGTTATGGGCTCTGAGAATATAAAATCAGTAAAAGATGAAATAAATGATCATCTTTCTAAAGTAAGTGAATTACTCAATATTCCTCAGGTTAGGGAAGCAAAAACTGGCCAAAAGAACTGGCCTAAGTTAGATCAGTACCCTTCTTTTGACGGGGATTCAAAATCTGATTGGCAACAATTCATACAAAGAATTGATAACTTAAAATTTTCATACAAATTACCTGATGAAGAAATTACTTCAAAGTTAATATCTTTATTTACAGATGTGGCCTTATTATGGTTTGAATCTGTATTGAGTGAGGGAATTAATTACTCCTGGAATGAATGGAAGGCACTAATTGAAAGGCAATTTGGTGGCCCAAAATTTAGAATCACTCAACAAAGATTGTATGAAAGAGCCAGATATAATCCAAATGATGGAGATAAACCTATGGTATTTTTAATGAATTTAATAAAAATCATGAAAGCCATGGATCCAAAAATGGATTATGAAGAGTGGAAAGAAAAGATAATATATAAGTTACCTATATCAGTTAGAGACATTATTGTAGCTAGAACTGAAACCATCAGAGATACCTCTGGGTTCATTAATATATGTAATGAAATATTATTAAACCACAAATATGAAACCAAGTATAGTAATTACAGACAAAGTGTTGACGTGGTAAAACCTACTACAAGTAAGTTACCAGTGGAGAAGAAAAAACCTTCAGCTCCCCTTGTCCCTAAGAGACAAGAAAATAACACTTGTTACAAATGTAATGAACCTTGGGTTAAGGGTCACACGTGTAAGAAGGGAATAAATGTTATTGAAACCATACAGAATTCTGAACCTAGTAAACATGAAGATGAGAATGTGGAATCTAGTGAGGATTGCAAAAGTAACATATCTTACAGTGATGATGAAAATGAGATATTTGTATTAGAACAGGATATAATGTTCCTGAATGATGCTATACCTCATACAGACACATCTTTAACTTCCATAGAGGAAGCTGAAATAATTAAAGATGTATCTCATGATACTTACAAAATAACACCTATCAGAGCACCTATTATCATATGTGGAAAAGAAATGAATGCCATTCTTGACACTGGGGCTGCTGGTAGTGTAGTTTCAATTGATACATTAATGAAACTTGATAGTAAGTACCAAGAAAAACTAGAACCTGTTCAGACAAAGAACTGGAGGGGTTTTGGTTCAGTATTAAATCCAATTGGCAAATACCAAACTGCTGTATTCTTTAAATATAATAATGGTTATGTTAGAGCAGTTTGTGAATTTGTAGTAATGGATAATAATAATTGTAGTGATTGGTTTATTATTGGCAATGATTTATTGACAAAATTTGGCATTAAACTAGATCCTGCAAACAGTTGTTTCACCATAGGCGTGAATGGTAAGAGAAAATTCAAAATATGTTCAGAAAATTCAGTATATGCCATTTCTCCTAGAGAAGAACAACTGAAAGGTGGAAGAACCACCAATGAAGTGGGTGAATTGGAAAATGAAATCCAAAAGGCCTCTTTCAGCCCTCAACTCTCAAAGACTGAAGAAGAAGATATTTTGAGATTGATTAAATCATATCCTATGGCATTTGCTCATGGCTCAAATGAACTAGGATTGGTAAAAGACCATGAGATGAAAATCTCTCTAAGCTGTGATCTGGATAATATTCCTGGCAGCTTAAAAAAGAAACCTTACCCAGCATCTCCTGCAAAAAGGAAAGATATTGAAGACAATATAAAATTGTTGTTGGAAATGGGTATTGTTGAAAAAGTGGACACAACACCTAAATATTGTGTCATTTCACCAGTATTAATCTCTTATGAAAAAGATAAGGCAAGATTATGCGGTGATTATAGAGCTCTGAATACATATACAGTAGATGATATTTACCCTCTACCAAGGATAGCTTCTATCCATGCTACCTTACAAGGAGCAAAATATATTTCCTGTCTGGATGGGAAAAAGGGTTACCACCAGATTCCTGTGGAAAGAAATTCTCAAAATTACTTATTAATAACCACACATATGGGTATATATAAGTATGTGAGAATGCCATTTGGCCCAAAGAATGCCCCTTCAGTCTTCCAAAAATTGATGGATAGTGTTTTTCATCAGGAAATGGTTGAAGGATGGCTATTGGTCTATATTGATGACATCATAGTGTTTTCAAAAACATATGATGAACATTTAAATCACCTGAAAAGAGTCTTTCAAAAAATGGATGAAATTAATATGACTATTGCATTAAAGAAATGTAAGTTTGGATTTCAATCCTTGAAAGTACTTGGACATGTTGTATCTGGATTACAAATTTTTGTTGACCAGAATAAGGTGGCAGCAATTAAAAACATTGGGATACCTAAAAATGTAAAAGAGGTTCAAAGTTTTTTGGGTATGTGTGGATATTATAGACAATATATTAAAAATTACCAATCCATTGCAGCCCCTTTAACAACATTAATCAGGAAGAATGAAGCTTTCATTTGGAATAATGAATGAAAACACGCCTTTAATAAATTAAAGGAATGTTTAATGTCAGCTCCAATATTGGGACTGCCTGATTTCACCCTACCTTTTATCTTGTACACTGATGCAAGTTTCATAGGTTTGGGTGCTGCTTTACAGCAGAAACAGATAATAAATGGAAAATTATCTGAAGTAGTTATCTGTTATATATCCAGAACCTTAAGAAAAACAGAATTAAGGTATGGTGCCACACAGCTAGAATGTTTAGCCGTGGTGTGGGCTTTGGAGAAACTTCATTACTATCTGGAAGACCAGAAGTTTGAACTTATAACAGATTGCAGTGCAGTTAAATCATTACTAAACATGAAAACACCTAATAGGCACATGTTTAGATGGCAACTAGCTGTACAAGAGTACAGAGGAAGAATGACAATCACTCACAGAGCAGGAACATTGCATTCAAATGTGGATTTATTATCCAGAAGTCCTTTGCCAAATGATACTGACAACCCAGCTTATGTACCTGAAAATGAGGTTATACATATATTTGGGATTCATATAGTGGATTTAGAAGAAGAGTTTATGGAAACTATATTGGAAAATTATTCATCTGATAAAGATTTGTCTAAACTATCTACCATTCTTAATGATCCAACAAATGCCTCCATGAGTGCATTAATTAAAACCTTGCCTCCATAGTATAAAAATGCGTTGGAAAAAGGTAAACTATCAATTGAAGATGGATATATATATTACAGGAAAAAGTTAAGCAATGTAATAGTAATACCACCTTCTATGAAAGAGTTAATGTTGAGTACTTGTCATGATGACATCTTAGCTGGTCATTTTGACTTTAACAAAACATTAACCAGAGTTAAAAATACAGCCTGGTGGATAAACATGAAAGAGGATGTAAAAAAATACATTGAAACATGTGACTCTTGTCAGAAATCTAAAAGATTAACTGGGAAGAGAGCTGGGTTGTTACAACAAATAGAGCAGCCAAAAGCTCCATGGGAAATTATAAACATGGATTTTGTAACTGGCTTGCCATTAGCAGGAAAAGAAAGTTTCAATTCTTGCTGGGTAATAGTGGATAGATTAACAAAAATGTGTAAGTTTATCCCTACCCATAAAGAGGTATCTGCTAAAGACTTGGCGTTACTATGGTGGACTCAGATGATGAATACTGCTGGGTTCCCCAAAGCCATAATCTCTGACAGAGATCCTAAATTTACTTCAGAGTTCTGAACATCTCTGATGGAAGTATCAGGTTGTCAATTAAAATTGTCTACAGCACACCATCCACAGACTGATGGGCTGGCTGAGAGGATGATACAAACTCTAGAAGACATGATCAGAAGATATTGTGCCTTTGGATTAGAATACAAAGACAATGAGAAATTCACAAATGACTGGGTAACATTAATTCCTGGCCTTGAATTTGCTTATAACAGCACAACTCATTCTGTAACAGAGAAGAAACCATTTGAACTCTGGCTGGGATATGTACCAAATACCCCAGTAAATCATTTAAATAAACTACCAAGGTTGGATATACACCCTGGCACTAAATCCTTTATTCATATGCAACAAATGTGTAGAAAGCATGCAGAAGAATGCATCCAAAAAGCATTTGAATATGAAAAGAAAAGGTGGGACAAATCTCATAAAGAATTTGAATTTAAAAAGGGAGATGAAGTCCTCATATCAACACTACATTTTAACTTACAAGGTAATGTTAAATTAAAGGATCCCTTTGTAGGACCTTTTGTAGTAGATAAAATGGTTGGGAATAATGCAGTGGAAGTCATATTATATGCTCCATATGATAGGAAACATCCAGTTTTCCCTATCTCATTATTGAAACCTTACTATGCAAATGATCCTGACTTATTTCCAAAAAGAAGGGGAAGGCCTAAAAAGCAACCTGAAGAAATTGTGGAAAAAGCAGAGATTGAAAAAATACTCAAGAAAAGAATCCTTACTAAAGAAAAAGGAACTGAGTATTTACTAAGATTTAAAGGGAAATCAAATGAATTTGATAAATGGATACCTGAAAAAGAAATTTCTAATTTATCCACCCTTCTTAAAAAATTTAAACAGAAATAAATTTCTGTTCAACCAGCTGAGGGGTTAAAAAACCAGTACTCATAATATTTTATTATGTTTTATTTCTTTAAAGTCAAATCTTTAATGCTACAGATTTATTCTGAATACCTGAAAATTACAAATTAATAAAATAAAATGTATAACTTATCATTTTTTTTATTGTTTTTTTTGGGTGGGCGAGTGTCAGCCCGTATATCTCCAGGACTGAGTAAAAAGTAACTATAAGTTATGTTAAACACATGAACTATACATGGGAATAATAAATGAGAGTACACAAATAGTATACATAAGTAAAATTATGATAATACACAAAAAATGCCATTATAACACCTTATATACACGCATATATCCACCTTTTATAGGTCTTATGTACTTAATATTAATTTGGAGTATGTTAGGGTAATCTTAAGAACCTTAAGTATAAGGCTACATAATTTTTAAGTACACTTAAAGCTGTTATATTCATTGTTTTATGCAAAAAACAAGAAATGCGCTTTATTTCACTTAAAAGTTGACTATATGCGCTATAAAATTGAGAATATCAAAATTGCGCTTTGACAGATCAATTGGGCTCATTTAGAACTATTTATTTGGCTATTTAAATGCATAAAAATAACACTTTTCAAATTTGGTGTTTTTTATGCCAGAAATGGCTTCTGTGTACTGGCCACATACTGCCTGCTTTTTTCCTGTGTGAATAGCTTCATTTTTAGCAAAGTTAGCTTTTTTCACACTATAATTACCCCACATTCTACGCCCACTGTGGGGAAACACACTAAAATAGGCGACAGGTGCTTATTTAGTGTCCTAGCTTAATTAATAATGCATTGACCTTATTTATATGCACTAATTTCATTAATAACCTCACTCTTGGCACTTTATTTCATCACCACGCTTAAATTCGCCTAATTTTAGTCAAGGATTTACCCGTGCAAGCGCCTGCCAAGAACTGCATGTAGTTACCCCACATCTCACGCTCTTTTTTAAGTTTTTGGGTGGTTTCTCAGTCAATTTTGGTTATTTTTGAATGGGAATTTCACATAGTATAATGTCAGGATTAGCCCCATTATTTCTACAGTAAATCCCCCTTATTATTAAGCTATTATTAACCTTAAAAAGTCTCCTTTAGTCTTTAATATTATTGTTTAATACGCATATACTCTCTTTTTGTCTTTTTCTTTAATTTTGATGGATTTCCCTTATTATTACAGTATTTTGGCGGTTGTTACTTGTCTAATTATGTCATGGGTCACTAGGGATGTTGATGGGCATTTCTATTAGTTGTTTAGAGGCGTCATTAACTGTGTATTGGGTGGTAAATCAAGGGAATCATTGGGGAACTCAGTGTGTATAAAAGGAGGAGGTTTTTGGGTCTTGTTTCTACATTCTTTATCATTACAATTTAACCAATATAACCAAACCAATTACAATACATATCAATTAGTACTTCTATAAGACTTTTGAATAGTATCTGAATTTATATAATCTATTTTTCTACCAACCATAAAGATTGTAAGCCATATATAAGAATAGTGAGAATTATATTACTGAGACCTCTATATTTGATTATATTTTACAACTTAGTGGATTAAAACTACAGTATTCATATAGGACCATTAAAATCTTCTAGACAACTGACTATTCAAGCTAGTTCACGTCCTTGTACTTGACCTTAGCCTGACAATATGTTTAATTGTAATGATAAAGAATGTAGAAAACAAGACCAAAACCCCCTCCTTTTATACACAATAACTTGCCCAATGAGCCCCTTGATTTACCAGATCTACACACAGTTAATGAAGCCTCATTACAGCTAATAGACAAGTCCAACAACATAAAGAGTGACCAATAACATAATTAGAATGATATCAACCGCCAAAGTTTTGAAGTAATAGGGATAATTCATCAAAAATAAAGAATAAGAAAATAAGTGTGTATATGCGTGCTATAAATTAAAATAAAAGACTATAAATGGAAAATTAAGACTAATTATTACACTATAATAAGGGGGATTAACAGTAGAAATGTTGTTGCTAATCATGACATTATACTACATGAAATCCCTATTGAAAAATAACCAAAATTGACTGAGAAACCACTTATAAACCCAAAAAAGGGCATGAGATGTGGGGTAACTACATGCAGTCCTTTGCAGGCGCTTGCACGAGTAAATTCTTGACTATTTTAGGCAAATTTAAGCGTGGTAGTGAATTAAAGCGCTAAGATTGAGGTTATTAATGAAATCAATGCATTTGTAATTAAGCTAGGACACTAAATAAGTGCCTGTTACCTATTTTAGTGTGTTTCCCCACAGTGGGCATAAAATTTGGGGTAATTATAGTGTGAAAAAGCTAATTGCTAAAAATGAAGCTATTAACATAGGAAAAAGGCAGGCAGTATGTGGCCAGTACACAGAAGCCATTTCTGGCATAAAAAACACCAAAGTTGAAAAGTGTTATTTTTATGCATTTGATTAGCCAAATTAATAGCTCTAATTAAGAAAAATTCATCTGCAAAAGGGCATTTTTAATATTATTAAATTGATAGCGCCCATAGTCAACTTTTAAGTGATTTAAAGCGCATTTCTTGTTTTTCATGTAAAATAATAAAAACAACAGCTTTAAGTCTGCTTAAAAATTATGTAGCCTTAAATTTAAGGTTTTTAAGATTAACCTAACATATTCCAACTTAATATTAAGTACATAAGACTTATGAAAGGTGGATATATATGTGTATATAAGGTGTTATAATGGCATATTTTTTATTTTCTCATAAATTTACTTATGTATACTATTTGTGTACTCTAATTATTGATCCCATGTATAGTCCATGTTTTTAACATAAGTTATAAGTAATTTTTACTCAGTCCTGGGAAAACGCAGGCTGAAACCTGACCACTTAAAAAACAATAAAAAAATGATAAGTTATACACTTTTTTTATTTTATATTATTTTTCAGGTATTCAGAAAATTTCCCACCTTTTCTTTTCATATTAAAATGCTTTTTGGATGTATTCCTCTGCATTATTTCTACACATTTGTTGCATATGAATAAAGGATTTAGTGCCAGTGTGTATATGTAACCTTGGTAATTTGTTTAAATGATTTAAAATCAGGTGGTAACTATTTTTTCCATCCAGAAAGGAAATATCTTTTGCTCCTTTTAAGGTAGCATGGATATAAGCAATACTTGGCAGAGGGTAAATATATCCACATTGAATTTATTCAGAGCTCTATAAACACTACATAATCTTGCCTTATCTTTTTCATAAGAGATTAAAACTGGTGAAATAACACAATACTTAGGTGTTGTGTCCACTTTTTCAACAATACCCATTTCTAACAACATTTTAATGTTGTCTTCAATGTCTTTCCTTTTTTGAGGAGAAGCTGAGTAAGGTTTCTTTTTTAAGCTGCCAGGAATATTATCCAAATCTCAACTTAAAGATATTTTCATCTCATGGTCTTTGACTAATCCTAGTTCATTTGAACCATGATCAAATGCCATAGGATAAGATTTTATCAATCTCAAAATATTGTTTTCTTCAATTTTTGAGAGTAGGGGACTGAAAGAGGCTTTTTTGATTTCATTTTCCAATTCTACCACTTCAGAGGTGGTTCTTCCACCTTGCAGTTGTTTGTCTTTTGGAGCAATGGCATAAACTGATTTTTCAGAGCAAATCTTTAATTTTCTTTTCCCATTTACACCTATAGTGAAGAAACTATTTTCAGGATCCAGTTTAATGCCAAATTTGGTCAATAAGTCATTGCCAATAATAATCCAATCACTACAATTATTATTATCCATTACCACAAATTCACACACTGCTCTTACATATCCATTATTATATTTAAATAATACAGCAGTTTTGTATTTTCCAATTGGATTTAATACTGAACCAAAACCCCTCCAATTCTTTGTCTGTACAGGTTCTATTTTTTCCTTATACTTACTATCTAGTTTAATTATGGTGTTAATAGAAACTACACTACCTGAAGCCCAAGTGTCAAGAATGGCATTCATTTCTTTTACACATATAATAACAGGCGCTCTAATAGGTGTTATTTTGTAAGTATCATGAGGTGCATCTTTAATAATTTCAGCTTCTTCAATGGAGGTTAAAGATGTATCTGTATGAGGTAGTGCATCATTCAGGAACATAATATCCTGTTCTAATACATATTTTTCATTTCAATCATCACTGTAAGAAATGTTACTTCTACAATCCTCACTAGATTCCTCCTTTTCATCTTCATGATTACTTTGTTCAGAATCTTGTGAGTTTTCAATATCATTTATTCTCTTTTTACAAGTATGATCTTTAGCCCAAGGTTCATTACATTTGTAGCAAGTGTTATTTTCTTGTCTTTTAGGGACAAGGGGAGCTGAAGTTTTTTTCTTCTCCACTGGTAACTTATTTGTAGTAGGTGTTACTACCTCAGCACTTTTCTTTTAATTATTATACCTGGTTTCATATTTGTGGTTAAAAAATATTCCATTGCATATATTAATAAACCCAGAAGTATCTCTGATGGTTTCAGTTCTAGCTACAATAATGTCTCTGACTAATATAGGCAATTTATATATTATTTTTTTCCACTCATCATAATCCAATTTTGGGTCCATGGCTTTCATAATTTTAATTATATTCATTAAAAATACCATGAGTTTATCTCCAGCATTTGGATTATATCTGGTTTTCTCATAAAATCTTTGTTGAGTGATTATAAATTTTTGGCCACCAAATTGCCTTTCAATTAGTGCCTTCCATTCATTCCAGGAGTAGTTAATTCCCTCACTCAATACAGATTCAAACCATAATAAGGTCACATCTGTAAATAAAGATATCAATTTTGATGTAATTTCTTCATCAGGTAATTTGTATGAAAATTTTAAGTTATCAATTCTCTGCATGAATTTTTGCCAATAAGACTTTGAATCCCCGTCAAAAGAAGGGTACTGATCTAGCTTAGGCCATTTATTTTGGTTAGTTTTTAATTCCCTAACCTGAGGAATATTAAGTAATTCACTTACTTTAGAAAGATGATCAGTCATTTCATCCTTTACTGATTTTATATTCTCAGAACTCATGACACTATTTTCATGTTCAATAATTGGTTTATCATCTGAGTGTTTCATAAAAACTGGTACTCTTTCCTCATAGGAGGTATTATCTTTTATTTTATCAGTATTTTTAAAAATTTTAGCTACTTCAATTTCTACTCTTTGTAACCTATCATTTATTACAGGTATATGTGTTAAGGTGTCATTCAAATTTGAAAAAGATAATTTTACACGTCCCTCTATGGTAGCCATAATATTCTGAGAATGTTCTAATTTATTTTGTAAATTCTTAGTCTCAGAGTTTGATCTTTTACTTTCATTGGTTGATTCATTATTTGAATTTTCAATAATTTTTAACCTATTGGCTGTGGTACTCAATGATTGTGTGAGGTTTAATAATACACTTTCTGCATTATTGTTTGACTCTCTAGAGAATTCTTCTAATTTTTCAATTCTTAATAATAATTTTCTAATGATTTTTGATTCCATTGGATTTTCTTTTAGAAAATATTCAATTTTTTCTGTGTCCATATCAGAAGACTCATCATTAGGCTTATGATTTATTTCATTTGATTCTATTTTAATATCAATAGTATTATCCTGGTGATCAATAGAACTATGTACATTTTCATCATGTAAAGACAAGTTTAACATGTTATTTTCAAATGAATAATTTTTTAAATCTTTATCAATTATATCCAATAACTCTCTATCAATCTCATTACCTATAAGTAATTAATGTTTAGCATTATATAATTGATCCTGAGAAGATGGATGACTTACCAAGGTCTTATTCCATTTTCCCTGCCTCTCCTTGGCTTTCCCCTGTAAGGGTGACTGCTGGAGCCCTGTTGTTGAGGGTTGTTGTAGTTCTGGGAATACCAGTCCCACTTCCATTTTCTTACAGTAATATTTTTGTCCTCCTCTTGGGCTGGAGGTGTGGCTGTGGAGATAGTGGGCGCAACTGTTGTTGGTTGAGCCTTTATTTCCACTAGAACTTGATTGACTTCTACGAAGCCCTGAGGTGCACTTTTCTCTAGATTTTTTATCTGGTAAACTATGTTGTTGACTCTTATTGTAAGGTTATTTAGTAGAGTGGATAGGGAGTGAAGTTGTTATTGTAAAGTATTTCTTGTTTTCTTTATTGATACTTATTTTAACTGTTTTTCCCTTTCCTCCAGAGACATCTGTGGAGTGATGCTGTTTGTGGGAGAATATTAACCCTCAAATTTAATGTCTTGTAACAGGTCTTTCAGCTCTAGCTCTTAAGTTATAAAGTTTTGCCTTATTACTCACAATATCATTGTTGTCACACATTTTTATGTGGAATTTAAATCAGAGAATTGAAATTTGAGATATTTAAGCTTATAAAGGAGTTTTATCAGTATTAATCAATACCAATGAAAACAATTTTAATGCTTACTTGTAGGTATTAAGTGAATTTATAAGTGCCAAAAGTCAAATATTCTTTTATGTGGGCACTTGATTTAACTGGTCTACAATATGTAGCTGTGTTTTTATCTTAAAAAAAGAAGATCTGTAAGTAAGATTCTTTCTAAATATTAAATGAATTTTACAAACCAATAAAAAGGGATTAAGAGTCCTGTTAAAAGAAAACAATGAATCAGTTTTTATTAACTGGTTTATTATATGCAAAGACACAAAATTAATTGGTCTTTTGAAAGACTCCCAATAATAACAATTTTATGTTAAATTAGTGGTAAACTTTTTATTATCTGCAAAGATCACAAAATTAATTGGTCTATTGAAAGACTCCCACTAATAACAATTTTATGTTAAATTAGTGGTAAAATTGTTGATTCAATATCACAATTTCATTATATAATGGAGCATTGTTTTCTGAAATCACTATATGAGTGACCCAACCAGTTGTAATTATTAAAATATTTCTATAGGGATTTTACTTACTTGTAGCCTCTTTTTGAATTTTTACTTACTGGAATGTAACCAACAGAATACTTGAGGAAAGGTACCCAATTGTCAGGCTGAGATCAAGTACAAAGATGTGAACTAGCTTGAATGATCAGTTTTCTAGAAGACTTTAATGGTCTTATATGAATACTTCAGTACAAATCCAATAAGTATTAAAAGATAGCTCAATATAAGGGTCTCAGTAATTTTAATCTCACTAATTATATATGGCTTACAATCTTATAGTTTGTAGAAAAATAGATTTAATAAATTAAGCTACTATTCAAAGACTTTATAAGTACTATTGATATGTATTGTAATTTTATTGGTTATATGTTTAATTGTAATGATAAAGAATGTAGAAAACAAAACCAAAACCCCCTCCTTTTATACACAATAACTTCCCCAATGAACCCCTTGATTTACCAGCTCTATAAACAGTTAATGAAGCCTCATTCCAGCTAATATAAATTTCCAAAAACATAAAGAGTGACCAATGAAATAATTAGAATGATATCAAGCGCCAAAATCCTTTAGTAATAGGGATAATCTATCAAAAATAAAGAATAAGCAAAAAAGAGATATATGCATGTTATACATAAGAATAAAAGACTAAAAAGGGAAAATCAAGACTGATTATTTCAAAATAATAAGGGGATTAACAGTAGAAATGTTGTGGCTCATCATGATACTATACTATGTGAAATCCCCATTAAAAAATAACCATAATTGAATGAGAAACCACTTAAAAACCCAAAAAGGGCATGAGATGTGGGGTAACTAAATGCAGTCCTTGGCAGGTTCTTGAACAGGTGAATCCTTGAATATTTTAGGAAAATTTAAGCGTGGTAGTAAAACTAAAGCACCAAGATTGAGTTTATTAATGAAATTAGTGCATATAAAGAGGTTCAATGCATTTGCAATTAAGCTAGGACACTAAATAAGTGCCTGTCCGCTATTTTAGCGTGTTTCCCCACAATGGGCATAAAATGTGGAGTAATTATTGTGTGAAAAAGCTAAATTTTTGAAAAAATGAAGCTATTTTCATGGGGAAAATGTAGGCAGTATGTGGCCAGTACACAGATGCCATTTCTGGCAAAAACAACACCAAATTTGAAAAGTGTTACTTTTATGCATTTTTAAATTTTTAAATTTTTAAAATTTTTAAATTTTTAAATTTTAAATTTTTAAATTTTTAAATTTTTAAATTTTTAAATTTTTAAATTTTTAAATTTTTAAATTTTTAAATTTTTAAATTTTTAAATTTTTAAATTTTTAAATTTTTAAATTTTTAAATTTTTAAATTTTTAAATTTTTAAATTTTTAAATTTTTAAATTTTTAAATTTTTAAATTTTTAAATTTTTAAATTTTTAAATTTTTAAATTTTTAAATTTTTAAATTTTTAAATTTTTAAATTTTTAAATTTTTAAATTTTTAAATTTTTAAATTTTTAAATTTTTAAATTTTTAAATTTTTAAATTTTTAAATTTTTAAATTTTTAAATTTTTAAATTTTTAAATTTTTAAATTTTTAAATTTTTAAATTTTTAAATTTTTAAATTTTTAAATTTTTAAATTTTTAAATTTTTAAATTTTTAAATTTTTAAATTTTTAAATTTTTAAATTTTTAAATTTTTAAATTTTTAAATTTTTAAATTTTTAAATTTTTAAATTTTTAAATTTTTAAATTTTTAAATTTTTAAATTTTTAAATTTTTAAATTTTTAAATTTTTAAATTTTTAAATTTTTAAATTTTTAAATTTTTAAATTTTTAAATTTTTAAATTTTTAAATTTTTAAATTTTTAAATTTTTAAATTTTTAAATTTTTAAATTTTTAAATTTTTAAATTTTTAAATTTTTAAATTTTTAAATTTTTAAATTTTTAAATTTTTAAATTTTTAAATTTTTAAATTTTTAAATTTTTAAATTTTTAAATTTTTAAATTTTTAAATTTTTAAATTTTTAAATTTTTAAATTTTTAAATTTTTAAATTTTTAAATTTTTAAATTTTTAAATTTTTAAATTTTTAAATTTTTAAATTTTTAAATTTTTAAATTTTTAAATTTTTAAATTTTTAAATTTTTAAATTTTTAAATTTTTAAATTTTTAAATTTTTAAATTTTTAAATTTTTAAATTTTTAAATTTTTAAATTTTTAAATTTTTAAATTTTTAAATTTTTAAATTTTTAAATTTTTAAATTTTTAAATTTTTAAATTTTTAAATTTTTAAATTTTTAAATTTTTAAATTTTTAAATTTTTAAATTTTTAAATTTTTAAATTTTTAAATTTTTAAATTTTTAAATTTTTAAATTTTTAAATTTTTAAATTTTTAAATTTTTAAATTTTTAAATTTTTAAATTTTTAAATTTTCAAATTTTCAAATTTTTAAATTTTTAAATTTTCAAATTTTCAAATTTTTAAATTTTTAAATTTTTAAATTTTTAAATTTTTAAATTTTTAAATTTTTAAATTTTTAAATTTTTAAATTTTTAAATTTTTAAATTTTTAAATTTTTAAATTTTTAAATTTTTAAATTTTTAAATTTTTAAATTTTTAAATTTTTAAATTTTTAAATTTTTAAATTTTTAAATTTTTAAATTTTTAAATTTTTAAATTTTTAAATTTTTAAATTTTTAAATTTTTAAATTTTTAAATTTTTAAATTTTTAAATTTTTAAATTTTTAAATTTTTAAATTTTTAAATTTTTAAATTTTTAAATTTTTAAATTTTTAAATTTTTAAATTTTTAAATTTTTAAATTTTTAAATTTTTAAATTTTTAAATTTTTAAATTTTTAAATTTTTAAATTTTTAAATTTTTAAATTTTTAAATTTTTAAATTTTTAAATTTTTAAATTTTTAAATTTTTAAATTTTTAAATTTTTAAATTTTTAAATTTTTAAATTTTTAAATTTTTAAATTTTTAAATTTTTAAATTTTTAAATTTTTAAATTTTTAAATTTTTAAATTTTTAAATTTTTAAATTTTTAAATTTTTAAATTTTTAAATTTTTAAATTTTTAAATTTTTAAATTTTTAAATTTTTAAATTTTTAAATTTTTAAATTTTTAAATTTTTAAATTTTTAAATTTTTAAATTTTTAAATTTATAAATTTTTAAATTTATAAATTTTTAAATTTATAAATTTTTAAATTTTTAAATTTATAAATTTTTACATTTTATAATTTTTACTTTTATTTTTTTTAAAAAAAGACTCTAAGGTTGCAAAATATTTTTCTTACACATATATTTTTGTGCTTCTTTTTTTTACATTTTTTTCTGACCTTATATCCCTCCTTACAATATTCCCAAGTTTTTCATGGATACTCCTATCAGGTATATCTTACTCTGTGCATGGTGCTCTGAATTTTTTTTATCATGGTTATAAAAAATTTGTAAACTTTTTTTTCTGACACTATTGAATATATATATTTTCACTCGCCACGTGACACTCGAGGCAAAAGCAGCTCATTAAATTAATAATAACAAGGTCTAAATCCGTGTTCGAAGCGCAGAAGCGATTTTACATAGCAACTGCAACTTTCCTTTGTGTACTCACTATTCAACCGAACTTATCTAAAACTTTAAATCTAAATTAGTTAATCTCTCAATAGTGTGTTCAGTCTTTTCTTCAATAGGCAATGCACAGCTCAACGGGCAATGCAATATTCCACTAAAGGTTTATTGTGTGTCTGTGGGTTATTAATGGGGGTAGTGAGCATGGACAGGATGGTTAGTGGAGGGTCAAGGGGTTAGCAGATGTTAGTGAGGACGGTTTAGGTGTAACAAGTGTAACAGGTGTTTTTCGGAGTTCTGAGGTGTGCGGAATGATGGATGGGCATGAGGTCCATGCGAGGAGGAGTAGTGAATATAAAAGGGATGGGATTTTGGTTTCACATTCTTTAGGATTAAATTATAAAATGTATATATAGTTAATTGTGGTAAAGCTTCAGGTTAAATCATTATTATTGTACATTTCCTTATTTCTCAGTAATCATTTCTAAAAAACTTAAATCTTTGATTATTGAGTTTCCAACCCTTTGTGAGATCCTAAGAATATTAATATTACCTTTAAATTATATTAAGATTCTTATTGAACATATCTCAAAGAAGCAGCTTTTCCTTTGACTCATCTTTGAATCACTTCCTCGAGTATTTCCTCTTTACTTTGAAGAAGTCTCTAAACTCCTTCCTCCATCTTACTTTCCCAGGAACACCATCGACCTTGTGTGTAGGTCGTCCGGTGACAGTATAATTTAATTCCCCATAGTTCTCATTCTTTGAACTACTACGTCCTTTTTCAGGTGTTTTAAATTCTTTATAAAATGGCACCTGTTCAATGCACTCCTCCTATGGGTGCTGCTACTAGGGCTTGCGCCAGAGGCAGGCCAACAGCCACATGGCCTGTTTCCCGCACTCACTCTCTGGAACCTCTCAACATTAGGGAACAGGAACACTCAGTCCAATCTGTGGAAGACATCCCCCAGGATTTTAATAATTCTAGCAATGAAGCAGAAGGAGAGGATACAATGCATGAGGCACCATCTGCCCCTGCTACTCACCCTTTTGGTCAACCTTCGGAGCCTGGACCATCTAATTCCTTAGAAGACTTCATGAGACTTTTCATTAAAGCTCTTTCAAAACCAATGTCTTTGGAGGGATCAAAATTCAAAACTCCTTCCATGAAATCTCCTGAAAAATTTAATGGAGAACACCCAGACAGATTGCGCCCCTTCTTGCAAATCTGCAAACTCCTGTTCCATAACAGCCCTTGAACCCTCAATAATGACCGATCAAAGGTTGTTTAAGCTTCTTCATTCTTAGCTGGAAATGCAGCCAGATGGTTTGAACCTTATTGACTCATGCTCTCTTTGACAGAAACCCACTTACTTATCAATAACTGGGAAAAGTTCAAAGAGCAACTCTTTACGTTGTTCGGTGACCCTAATGAAACTGAAAACGCAGAAATTGAACTTGATT
This sequence comes from Hemileia vastatrix, assembly GCA_030280995.1. Taxonomy (NCBI): domain Eukaryota; kingdom Fungi; phylum Basidiomycota; class Pucciniomycetes; order Pucciniales; family Zaghouaniaceae; genus Hemileia; species Hemileia vastatrix. The sequence goes on along the minus strand of JASXTE010000008.1, from coordinate 18,135,168 downwards.
TCCTCCACATGAGTGATAATGGTAAAGCCTCTGAATATATCTCAAACTTCAGAGTGCTTCAAACTCAAGTAGGTTGGAATGATGCTGCCCTCAAGTATCATTTCAAAAAGGGACTTCCTTCAAGGATTCTGGATCAATTAAATCTTCATGGTCAGAAGATGACTACCTTAACAAATTTAAGGGATCAAACGCTCAAACTTGATGGTGTTTACCAAGGACAACTACAACATCATTGATACGCCAACAAATCTCAGGGCCTAAATTTTAAATTGGGACCTTCTTTACACCCATGGCCAACTCAATCCTCCTCGACTAAATCCAAACCCAATAAGGGAAAGGAAAAAACTCAACCAAAAGGCTCTACCTCAGGCGATATCAGTAAGGTATTGGACCCAAAAGGAGAACTTAAAGAAGCTGAGAGGAAGAGACGAGCATATAATGGGCTATGTATGTATTGTGGGGGTAAGCATAAGCATGAAGATTGTGTGAATTTTAAGGAAAGAGAAGGTACTAGTTCAAGGTCAAAAAACTATTAGATAGTTTACTTGTGTGCAAAGCAAACTATCTTATCTCTCCTAGTGCACAGAAACTCCAGGTCTTAAGGACTAGAGTTGCCTAAAACCACTTGAGATTCATTATTTTTAAGGAGGATATGCCCTTCAGTTGTCTTATAGACTCAGGAGCTTCAATTTCTTTTTTAAGTTAATCTTTTGCCTAGAAGTTAAAGTTGAAATTCACAGATATTGACCAAACTCCAATTTATTTGGTCAAATCAGAGGAACCCAAATATTAGGTAAGTAAGGAAGTTTTATGGGGTTTCAACTTTCCGAATTTTCCCCCCTTTGAGTGGGAATTATCAGTCTTGGATGCCCCAATAATGGACGATACCAAACTTGGCCATGAATTTTTAACGCATTGGAATCCTGAAATTTATTGGTCACGGTGATTGATCACCCCACGCGTTAAGTATATTTCTGATTCTTCAATGAAGGTCAATAGGGAGTTAAACAACCCACCTGACAATGTCCTGCTAGAGGAAAAGTCTCTTCCAGATGACTTGCAAGCATATGATCTTTCTCTAAATGAGCAATGGCTAGCCCTTCTAGCTCTATCACTTCACTTGAAGAGGATTTAAATTGCCTCGAAGTAGTTGAATTATGCTCTCCTAATTCTGGTCTTCCCTCAACAGATTCTCTCAAAGAAGATGAGGACAACAAAATAAACGTTGAAGCCATTAAATTAACTCTACCAGAAATCTATCACGATTTCCTCGATGTTTTCTCAATCTGCAAGGCCAATAAGTTACCACCTCATCAACCCTACAACCATCAAATAGAGTTAATAGGTCCAGTACCTCCAGAAGGTCCTGTCTATTTTTTTAAAAGGAAAAATCTCAAGTTCTTTGAGACTACATTTCAGAGAATGTAGCCAAAGATTTCATCAGAGCCAGTAAATCTCCAACCGGCTCCCCTGTTCTTTTTATAAATAAAAAGGACAGTAGCCTTAGGTTGTCTGTTGACTATAGAAAGCTCAACACAGTCACTAAGAAGAATATATATCCTGTACCTCCTATGTCATTGCTTCTTACCCTTATCAATGGTGCTAATTTATTTTCTAAAATTGATCTTTGAGGTGCTTATAATCTTATTTGCATTGCAGAAGGTCATGAACCACTGACTGCAATGCGCACTAGATTTGGTAGTTTTGAATACTTAGTCATGCCTTTTGGATTGTGTAACGCACCATCTACTATTCAAAATTTTGTTAATGACATCTTTCAAGATGTTTTTGAACAATTTGTTGTTGTCTATTTAGACAATATTTTAATTTTCTCAAAGACCCTTGATGAACATATTCATCATGTTGGACAGGCTCTAAATTGCCTTTGGGATCACGTTTTCTACGCCAAGCACGATAAGTGCAAATTCCATCTTAAATCTATTGATTTTTTGGGGTTTACATTATCCACTGATGGTTTAGTCATGGATGACAAAAAGGTCCAAAAAGTCCTGGAATGGCCTGAGCCCAAAACTGTTAAATCCCTCCAAGGATTTTTGGGTTTTGCCAATTTCTATAGAAGATTTATTGAATATTACTCTAAAACTATTTCCAATCTGACTTCTCTTCTTAGAAAAGATATTCCTTTTGTTTTTACTTCTACAGCACAAAAGGAATTTGAAGCATTGAAGACTGCGTTCACCACAGCTCCGATTCTTTGTCATTTTGATCCTTCTGCTTTGACAATAGTCGAGACAGATGCTAGCAATTTTGCTATTGCAGGGGTCATCTCTCAATTCAATCCTGAAACAAAATTGTTTCATCCTGTTGCTTTTTAGTCCCGCAAACTCATTGTGGCAGAATTAAATCATGAAATTCATGACAAAGAGCTATTAGCTATCATTCATTGTCTTAAAAAATGGAGCTCTTTTCTTCTCAGCCTGGATAGCCCTTTTCAGATCCTGACTGACCATAATGCTTTGAAATACTTTATGTCTTCAAAAGTGTTAACCAGGTGTCAAGCCAGGTTGGCTGAATTTCTTTCTCTATTTCCTATCGCCCGGGTAAGAACTGTGTTTTCCCAGATATCCTGTTACATCAGGAAAACATTTATCCACAGCAGGGGGACACATTTGCTGACAAGAACCCAGGAAATGTAAAATCAATCTTCAACAAATCAATGTTAACAACTCATCAACTTAATTTGATGACAATTCAATATTTTCAAAATCCACTATCCAACATCCTCGAAGCTCAGTCGAAGAACAATTATTGTTTAGGGTTAAAAGAAAAAATACTCTTAAAGAAACGGGCCAAAAGATTTAGTATTGAATCAGGTAGAGTAGTCATACCTGACAACAATGAAATAAAATTATAAATTTTCAATAGTCAAAATGATTCTTCATTAGCTGGTCATTTTGGTGTTGATAAAACCTACCAGTTAATAGCGAGGGATTTCTTCTGGCCAGGAATGACCAGAGAGATCAAAGCCTATATAAGATCTTGTTACAAATGTAATAGGAATAAGGCTCCCCCTCACTGGAAGCATGGGTTGCTTCAACCACTTCCTATTCCCTCTAAACCTTGGGAATCTTTATTGATGGATTTTATTTCTCAGCTTCCTATTTCTAATAATTTTGATGCTATATTAGTAATAGTAGATATATTTTCAAAAATTTCTATTTTCATAAAAACCACTACTACTGCTACAGCAGAAGATTTGTCAAAATTGTTTCTAGAACACGTATTTTTCAAGAATGGCTTACCTAATGATATTATTTCCAATAGAGGCTCATTGTTTGTATCCACATTCTGGACTCAATTGTGTCAACAACTCAATATCACAAGGAATCTCTCCATGGCCTATCATCCTGAAACCAATGGGCAAACGGAAAGGGTCAATCAAATCCTCGAGAAATACCTCCTAATGTATGTCAGCTACCAACAAGACAATTGGACCACATGGTTACCATTGGCCGAATTTGCTTATAATAACTTGACTCATTCTTTGACGCAACACTCTCCTTTTGAAAGTGTATGGAAGACATCCTCGATTCAACTCAATCCATGTAGGAACTAGTCATCCTGCAGAAAGTTATCTTCAAAACATATCATGACTTCAAGAAGAACTTAAATCAAACTTGGAATTAGCAATTTGAAGGTACAAGGAACAGGCCAACAAACATCGACAATCTGCTCCTTCCTTGAAACCAGGCGACAAAGTATGGCTCGATGAAAGAAATATTTGAACGACTCGACCATCAAAGAAACTAGCTGAAAAGCGCTTGGGACAATTCGAAATCAACTCTGAAGTCTCTAAAACTGCATTTCAACTCAAGATACCTCCTAAATGGCAGGCTATTCACCCTGTTTTCCACGTATCTCTCCTGGAACTGGCTCGAGAAACATACCTGGGCAGGAACCAACCTCCTCCAGAACCGGTCAAAGTAGAAGACCATCTAGAGTGGGAAGTAAGCCCTATCCTTGATTCAAGAATGCGCAAGGGGAAACTTCAATACCTTGTGGAATGGGAAGGCTTCCTCGATGACTCAGACAAAACATCCTGGGAACCAGCCATCAATGTTTCTAACACCCCTGAACTCCTAAAATCTTTTCATCTTAAATATCCTTTAAAACCAAAACCTTAAAACTCTCTTTCAAAAATTTTTTTTCAACCTTCTTTAAAAATAAAATAAATTAAATTAAATTAAAAATAAATCCCTCATCTTCCACCCGTCGTTTTTGATCTGTGGTCTGGGCTACCCAAGTCACCACAGTATCTTTGACCTCATTTCCCTCTTCTTCCACCAATTGATCATCCCCGACCAATACATCCAAAATATCCTTGACCACCTCTTTGGTCTTAGGAATTACCCAGTACTTAGTCCCCATAAAACTCCTCTCAATATCCCCGTTTTTCATAAGGGCATCACAGGTCACCCGTCTCAAGCAAGGGCCTTGTGTAGCTGTGCTTTCAACAGAGAAATACTCCATTGACGCACAAGCCGTGAAAGAGTGGGTATACTGGCAATTAACAAAACCACCATCAGCCTTGGGGTGTGGAGGTGTGGGAAATGGGAGTGGAGAAGTTAGACATAATAAAAATTTTTAAAAGAAGAAGTAGAGGAAAATTATAATGTGGGAACAATGTGTTCTCATGCTCAACAGAGCTCGTGTCTTATACCCAGGCATCTTTCACGAACCACGTGACACTCAAGGAAAAAGAAGCTCATTAAATCAATAATAACATGGTCTAAATCCATGTTTGAAGCGCAGAAGTGATTTTACATAGCAACTGCAACTTTCCTTTGTGTACTCACTATTCAACTGCGCTAATCTAAAACTTTAAATCTAAATTAGTTAATCTCTCAATAGTGTGTTCAGTCGTTTCTTCAATTGGCAACGCACAGCGCAACGGGCAATGAAATATTCCGCTAAAGGTTTATTGTGTGTCTGTGGGTTATTAACGGGGGTAGTGAGCATGGACAGGATGGTTAGTGGAGGGTCAAGGGGTTAAAGGATGTTAGTGTGGAGGGTCCAGGTTTAACAGGTGTTTTTTGGAGGTCTGTCGTGTGTGGAATGATGGATGGGCATGAGGTCAATGCGAGGAGGAGTAGTGGATTTAAAAGGGATGGGATATTGGCTCGACATTCTTTACAATTAAATTATAAAACATATATATAGTTAATAGTGGTAAAGCTTCAGGTTAAATCATTATTATTGTACATTTCCTTATTTCTCAGTAATCATTTCTAAAAACTTAAATCTTTGATTATTGAGTTTCCAACCCTTTGTGAGATCCTAAGAATATTAATATTACCTTTAAATTATATTAAGATTCTTATTGAAAATATCTCAAAGAAGCAGCTTTTCCTTTGACTCATCTTCAAATAACTTCCTCAAGTATTTCCTCTGTACTTTAAAGAAGTCTCTAAACTCCTTCCTCCATCTTACTTTCCCAGGAACACCCTTGACCTTGTGCATAGGTCGTCAAGTGAAATATATATATATATATATATATATATATATATTTGAAATATACCTAACTTAACCTATTATTTTTTCACCTAGGCTATAATAAGACACCATTAATTGTTCTGTAAGACTTGGTAATACAATTGAAGAATTAACAGATGCCTCCTTGACCCTTAAATGTGTCATTAAAACTGTCAGTGTGTGCTAGTATCTAAGTATGATTTATTAGTAAATATTAATGGTCCTACTACTTATTGTTAAATTTTTTAGTGATTAAACCTCAGGGGAGTACTTATAGAATAGTTATTCTCAATGTAAGCTCACAATACCTGGATTTTTATGCATGCTAGTGGTGGAAAATAGATAAATAAAATATAGTTATAGCTTATATAAAGACAATATCAATTTATAAATGCTTTATAATATATTTATATATCATAATAATTGTTTTATAGTGTTTGTTTAATGTGTAGTAAGTAAGTGATGTCAAAAAACCCATCAAATCCTCCCTTAATTATAACAAAATCCACTGAAGTGCACAGACCTTCAATCCAGATGATGTCACTTCTATCCCCAGCAATTACAGCACTGTGAGGTCCCATCACCTCCCCATGGCGTGCACTTCAAGCAGTTTCAACACACAGACCTCCATTAAGGACCTTCCATCACAATTAATGATACCACAGACCCATACCATAAATAGAATAAACAGATAAAAGTGGATACCATAAAGAAACAGGTAAAATAAGTCATCCAAAGAGTATATAAAGAAACCCAAAGCATATAAAGGAACCAAATTAACTTTCCAAGCCCCCAATAACATCCCCAAGCATCCATATTAACCCATCAATGATATCACAACCCATAAATCCATGGAAATCCATCAAAGGAAGCAGATTAAGTTGTCCAAACTGGATATATGTGCCTGAAAAAGGTGTATATGCTTGTGTAGGCATTGTGAGTCCACTTAATACGTCAATATGACCTATAAAAGGAAGAAAAATAAAGTTTATACGCTATTAAGAGGTTAAAACCCACTTATAGACCTAAATGTACATAATTTACTACATATTTCACTGAATATGAGGTTTATGTATACATATAAGCTTATTTATGTCTATAATTACTTGATATCACTTAATTTGAGTATATTATAACTCCATTAACACCTTAATAAGTATTATTAGGCTATGGATAAGTTATTTAGACTACCATAAGTCATATAATAGTGTAATAATTATATATATATATATTATAACCATATATATATAAGTATTTTAACCTTATTTTTAAGTTATAATTTTAATTTAATTAAGGTTATCTTATTTTAAACATGAGAATTACTCAGTCCTGGGGATACCTAGGCTGACAAGAATCTTTGTGTAATAGAAACAACAATTTTTTCAATCTTAATTAAGGTTTCACAGTTAAATGTAATATATTCCCTTTAAATGACCTTTTGATTTGTTTTTAATTTTTTTTGATGTAAAATTTTAACTTAATTAAAAGTGTTTTTTAGCTCTTTGAATTCTCTTTTTAATATTTTGTAATGGTTACATTTAATGTTTTATATTTTGTGTTTTTATTATTCAACTTTTTTGTAAACAAAACTTTGTGACATACAGAAATTTTATTGGTTATATAAGACCTTTTAGACCTCTCTTTTTTATATATCACTTCCCTACTTACTTATCTTTGAATACAATACTTTGTTTTTTTCTCCTTTAAATTTTCAGCTACAGAGAATTAATAACAAATAGAATTTATATCAAAGCCTGAGGTATGAAGATAAAATTATCTTTAGTCTCATTGAGTTAGAATTAATCTTAATTACTTAATCTTAAATTCTTCATTGAGCTTACATGCCTTCATATTATTTCGTCCCTGCCAAATTTTACCTTACTAGCTGTTTTTAGAACATCCAACTGACTGATAAACAAAAAATTGTTGGAGGCTGAGGAAAGATGGTAATATTTCCTCACAAGAGATAAACCTTGTACCCCATTGGCCAGATAAAATGAAAAAAGGTGAAATTTATTACTAGAAGATATAGTATTGAACTCATCTTTAATTTTTTTCTTTTCAAATATATCATTCAAATTTGATGCCAATCCTGCTATGATTAAACTGCTTTATTGTCCTGATGTTGGTTGGTGATACTTTTAGGTGTGGAGAATTACAAATGGAGTCATTAAATAAATCATTCCACTACACAACTTGTTCAAAACATGAGTATTTTTTTTTTGAAAATTTATGTGAGGCTCCTCCAATCTGTAGCATTTCAAAGTTTTCCTTCTTTAGGCTTTGTAGTTGTTTGAGAACCTTCAAACCATACATAAAAATATCTTCTTAAGCTTTTGGTTGTGATGGTGACTCAACTAAAAGATCATTTCTAGCTAGCTCTATTGATTGAAACTTTATAGTTGAACAATTTTTCATGGAATCCTTGTTTGGATACTTAATCTGGTAGAAAAATCAAACAAGATGTTGTGGTGATCCAAACCTAGGTAGGGCTTTGGAGTGCATATTTGGGGGTATTTGGTATGTAGGATGTTATTGGGGTTATGGTGTTATTAGTGGATTATTTCATCTTTAGGTAATATTTAGTAGTGTTTATGGAGGCTTAAGCTAGGTTCACTTATTATTTCTCAGCTTAATGTCTTTTCTTTTCTCTTCATTTTGGTATCCCTATGGGTGGTTACCTTGTTTTATAGGGTAGTTATGGTTTTGTTATTGGTATTTATTGGAAGTTTAATGCTTAGGGGTGCTTATGTAGGCCTAAGCTAGGGTTACTTATTATGTCTCAGCTTATTTTCCTTTATTTTCTTTTCATTTTGGTATGTCTTATGTGTTTTTATCTTGTTTAATAGTGAAGTTATGGGTTTTTAGGGTTTTTATGGGTTGTATGTGTGTTTTAGGGCCTAAAAGCGGCCCGCCTGCCCCTAAGCGGAGGCCCCACTTGAGGCCGGGTGCCCACCTGGGCGCTGGGGAGCGCTAAAATGCACTTTTATGCATGAAAAAAAGCTGGGAAAGCTGGATTTTAGGCAGGGAATTGGTTGGGGTGGTCTGTGCACTGGCTGTATGATGCGTGTGTTGGAAGATTTTTAGAAAAGCATCTCATCTCTTTACTCATCACCTCTCTGTTCCTCAATTTCTCATTGGCTGGGTTTTGTTGGAATATATTACTGTTCATTTCAACTCTTTCTGGCAGTCTGTCTGAGACTATTATATGCACTTTTAAAGAGGTCAAGAGTGTTTAATTAGAGGTTCTAGCAAACAGATCTCCAATTTGCTGCAACAGGTAAATCTCATATGTTTTTCTAAATGGACAGGGGTTATTATTTCTGCTTTTTCTCCAACTCCCTTGGTCAAGGTCTATAGCTAGTACTGTAGGATTGTCTACAACATGACTCAGGATGAGTAGTTTTTTTCTGGCCTGAAAGTTCTGGGTGTTTATCAGGGCTCTCACATATATCACTGAACTTTTTAAAGTCAAGTATATCATTGCAACACCTTGGCTTATTGAGAGAGGGTTAAGAGAACAGAGTTTCTACATAATTCTTTGTTTTGTGTTTTTTTCATTTAATTTTTTATAGTCTTTTTAGCTCTTATAAAGATCCTGAATTCTTTCTTTCCATTCACTAGAAGGGATTTTTCCCATTAAAATTAAATTTTTTGATATTGAATGGTACTAGATTTCTTCTATCTTGCCCCTTGGACATGAAAATAAAGAAAACATACAATTTCAGACCAAGCTGATATTGCATTTTTCCTGCTCATTTTTCCTGAATACTCACCATGAATTTATTGCGCCGTTGGCTAAATTTCAGTATTACTGATTATTTTAAACATGTTTGATGGTGTTTGTTTACTTCAGGTATCATGTGGCCTATCATGTTGAGAGCCTACTATAATGATTAATTAAAGAAATTATATCATATTATATTTTTTACAAAACACATTTATTTTCTTGAAAAAAACATACCACTTTTCTGAATCATTTCTTTTTCATCTTGATTTAAAGAATAATGACTTGATTCAGAGACATCATTCACACTTTTTTGCATTCTACCTCAGACAATACAATCATTATTTGCATATTGAATGTTTCCTTATCTTTTAATTCCATCTTGGTTTCCTTTATTTTTCCCATTTTCTCTCTTGGCCATCTAGTTGAGGCTTGTGGTGGATTTTCGACATCCATTTCAGTAATTTTGATGTTTTTAAAGGGGGGAACTTTTTATTTTTTCTACATAATATGTGGAATGTATGATATGAAGTAATAGTTATAAGAAAACTTGTTACAAAATTTTCATAAAAGTCTTACTTTTATGCATTTTCTCAAGTCATGTCCTGAGTGGCTCCATAACATCTGGAACATCACCAGGAATTGTTATTGATAAATTTTCATCATTTTTGATTGGATAAATGATTAGTCCTAGTGGTTTTGGATACTTTTATGAGCTTATTTTCAATTTTATACTTTCACCTTCAATATTTTCCCAAAAAATTGAGAGAGCTGAAGAGAAAAAAATACATAGTTGTTGGGGGAGGTTTCATTATCAGACATTATAAGGTACAGAAGTTGGAACACTATCAAAATGTGCTTTTTTTAATGTGATAAAGAGAAATGTTAGACTCTATCATAGTTTCAATAAGGTTTTATATCAATCGCCACACAATATGGGGGGTGGACATGCTAGTGAGTCTGAAACCTTGGACCCAAACTCACCACGGATTGAAAACACATTGAGCTATTGAAAAAGGAACCATACAATCAGGGATGAACAACACTCAGCAGATCAGTTTTAGGTGGTTTTTCAGGTAGAGTTCAGTATGAGTTCAATTTGAGTTCCATCTGAGTACACGTTGGGGACTTGCTAGCAAGTCCACTCCCTAAATCTCATAGTGAATAATTTTATTTCAGGAATGATTTGACTTAATCCAAAATGTGGTTTCCTATTCTTCCATCTCCAAATATTTTTTGTTTTGCACTTCCTGAGGCCATAATTTAGTTAAAGAGATATTTTAGTAAAACTTCAGTCAACTTGCTGAAATTCTAAATTTATTTCAGTAATACAAACCATGTTTAAGAAAATTATACAGAGAAAAATATAGAACTTCAGACATTTTTTGACAAAAAAATATAGTTTCAAGGCCCATAACAGCTACAGGCCTATTTTGACAGAAAAAACATAGTTTCAAGGCCCATAATTTAAAAAAGAGACACCATCCATTTGGGTTAAAGATATCTTACTGTTGAAAATTTAGAAATTATCTTTTTTTAAATCACCACAGCCTATATAGCCTTCATGGATTACTTACTTGTTTGAGATACCTTGTATGCACCACTCTTTTCCTGAATTGGAAACTAACTTATATCTTTAGTGAAACCCAATATAAAGTTAGCTTTATCTCTTGCTTGAAGCTTCCTAAACTAATTGTAGTGTTAGATTACCTTTTCACTTTTTTTTGTATGTTTGATCTCTTTAATTTTGGTATTGGTGCATCCTATCATAAAAAATAGAATATTTTTTAATTTATCTCTTTCTTGATTGCAGACTTATCCAAGATTTTTTGGCTTTACTTTTACCTTTAGATAATTAGTTTATCCATCAATCATATACTTTATCATCCTTCTTATCTCTTAATTTAATCCTGTATTACTCTATTCTGTTCCTCAATTTTTTGTCTTGGTGTTTTTAATGTTTAAAATTTTTATTTAATATTCATTTTACACTCTATTACTTCTTCACATCACAAACTGTCTTTACAATACTGATTATATACAAAATTTATTGACTAAATTTTAAACTCCAATAATTACGTAAATTTTATTTCTTCTATACCTCAAAGTCTGACAATGTATCAGGCTGAGTTCAAGTACAGAGATTTGAATAGCTTGATTAGTCAGTTTTCAAGAGGAATTCAATGGTCCAGTATGAATAGTGTCATCCAAATTCAATTACTTAATATAATATAATTCAATGTATTGGTCTCAGTAATTTAATCTCACTAATTATAAATGGTATGCAGCTTAAAGTTGGTGAAAAAATAGAACTAATAATTTAAAGAAATATTTGAAAGACTTTAAAAGTACTAATGAATATTTATTATAAAAGTTTGGATATATATTTGTAGGTAATGTAATAGAAAGTAGAATATAAGCCCAAACACTCCTCCTTTTATACCCATGAATTCCCCAATGTTCCCCCTTTATTTACCAATATTCTACATGGACAATGATACCTTAAACTAGAAACTATGCATGTGCATCAACCCATGGATCAACCAGTAACAAAATAGGAATCATAGCACATTCCAAAATACAAAAATATCAAGTTTTAATCCATAAAAATAAAGTAATAACCAAAATGAGAGTACATGTGTTTAAATCTTAAAATGAAAGACTAAATAAGGAAATAAAGGACCTAAATATAATGTCTAACTAAGTAAGATTAAAAGCAGAAATTAAGCTCTTAATTATTACAAATTTATACATGAAATCCACATCTAAAAATGACCAATATAGCCTGAGAAACCCAAAATAAGATGTGAAATGTGGGGTGACTGAATGCAGACTCTTAACAGGCCCTTGAATGGGTAGTTCCTTGACTAAATAGGCTATTTTAAGTGTGCTAGTAAAACCTGGGCACCAATATTGGGGTTATTAATGAAATTAGTGCATATAATGAGGCCAATGCACTAATAATGAAATTAAGACATTAAATAAGTGCCTTTTGCTTATTTTACCATGTTTTCACATATGGAGCATACAATGTGGGGTAATTATAGTGTGAAATTACCAAATTAGTTAATAATGAAGCTATGAAAATGGTATAACCACAGTCAGCATGATGCCAGTACACAGAAGCCGTTTCCAGCATAAAAAACATCAATTTTGAAAAGTGTTATTTTTATACATTTAAGTAGCCAAAAAATAGTCCTAAATAATATAAATTGATCTGTTTAAGCACAGGTTTAATATTATAAAATTCATAGCACATATATTCAACTTTAAAGTGATTTTAAGCACAATTATTCATTATTTCACTATAATAATAAAATTTACAGCTTTAAGTCTACTTAAGGTTTATTTAACCTTTTTTATAAGGCTCTTAAAGCTACATTAACATATTAAAACCTAATATTACCTACATAAGACCTATAAAAGGTTGGTATTTGCATGCATTTAAAGTATTACAATGGAATATATTGTAATAACTGACTTATTTCACTTATGGATACTTTCACTTATTGTCCCCATGTGTAATACATGTGTCTATAATATTCTATATCCATTTTTTACTCAGTCCTGGGACTATCAATGCTGACAAATTGTCTCTTGTTTCTCCTCCCCCTCATGCTTTCCCTTCTCCATCCCTTCAATTTTTCTTTTTGAGGAACAAATTAATTTACTAAGAAGTTCACACAGCTTTTAAATCTCTTCTTCATTTAAATAATCATTCTCCTTGATAATTTTTTTTTCAATTTTTTGAGTAGATACTTATTTTTTTGCTAGCCTTTTGGTTATCCACATACAATTTTCTTTTTCAAAGACTAGTAGATTTTGAATTTTTAAAGTATTGAGAAGTCTGGTGGTAATGTAAATTCTTGAACCAAGCCTTGTGAATCCAGCTCTTTCATAACAGGAGAGAGTGAGATGATAAAGTTGATTGGCTTGCCATACATTTACTGTGAGTCCATTGGTATTTTCAGTATATATCTTGATCCCAAGCTCTGGAAAAGTCAATTCACTTCCAACTTGTCACATGGTTTGAGAAATCTGCTCGTACAGAGTACCTTCAAAAGTATTGAATGGCATTCAAATCTCAAAATTTAGTGAGCTAGCATATCAATCCTCATTAAATTTTTTGCTGAAGAAAATTACATTTTTACATTAATTCCAGGTCAAGTTACCACAGAACAATGAATCACCTGAAGGTCGCAAATTAGTGATGATATCACCAAATCATGAAATTACAAGCTTTTTACATTCTCTAAAAGATTATAAATATTTTTTTTCAAAAATGAGGTCAAAAAAAAATTGATATAAATTCTAGATTTGTATTGCAACAGCAATGTGTTCAGGTGTTGGTTTTGTATCAAATATTCCTTCATATTGATCTTGAAATTTTTTTGTATATTTAATAGATGTTACTAAATAAATAAAAATTAAATTTCAAATGAATTGAATTACCAAAATCTATGAAAAAATGCCTTCCAAATTGAAGTCCAAAAGCAAACATAATTCCAGTAAGAAGCTTCCCCTTTGAAGTAATTTTGTACTCTAGTAATTCCAAATCACAAAAACACTGTCTTTTAGTTCAAAGAATACAGTTATTTTTCAAATAATCAAGAAAATACATTTTACAGATGATTGGAGGGATTGAACTATTTTTTGGGTGAATAACATGTTCACCAGCAGAAAGAAACTTGTACTCAGAAGATAGAAGAGCAAGTCTCTTGTGATAAAAACTAGGGAACCATCCTTTCATCTTCTTCATTACAGATAGCCCACTGAACAGAAATTTATTTGCCCATTTTTTTATGAATACCATAGTTATTTTGGTTTTTGGTCATGATCTGAATGGAAAAATCTATCAGAGAAAAAAGAACCATTTACAGAATGTAAAACAAATGAAAGATGAAAGAGAGTTAAAAATAGATCAACAGGATAAACCTCAAAAAAAACCATTTTTATAATAAGGAAAGATTAAAAAGACCATATATTACACATTTAAAGTCATAGTTCAACAAATAATCACAAGTAGTAATCAGCTGGTGGAAAATGAAACCAGATCATAGATGAGAGGCCAAAATTAATGAGAAGCAAAGAAAAACTAAAAAATGGCTGATGAAATACCAGAAATATATTGCAAGAATCCAAAAAATACTTCTCAAAGAAGATAAGATCATCATTCTTAATGTGAATTGAATTTTGATACATCCTTAACACTTAAGCTTCTAAAAATAATGAAACTAACTGTGAATTGAATCTATCAATTTTGAAATTCTTTTGAAATAAAACTGACAGTCTTTTGAAAAATTTTATGAAACTGCAGTATTTTAACCAGGCTCATTTTTTCAATTTTAGCCAGCTAGTGAAATGATAAAACCACCCTTTAACATCTAATTAATGACCTCTAAACCAAAATACTACCTCAAGCCTAGCCTCTAACCTGTAATCTCTACCTCTAGCCAGTATAGAGAAAGAGAAATTGGAATCTAAAATTAAATTTAAAAGAATTAAAGTATCTAACAATAACATCATTGAAAAGAAGCCTTGAGAAAGCAGTAATACTACTATAGTGGAAGAGATAAAAAAACTTTGAAAGGATTTTTAAAGACATTTTGGCACATGCATTGTTACAATGAAAGGTTTTTTTATTATGTAATGATAGTTTTTATTCTTTTTTAGAAGCCTTTTGGATAAAATGTAACAGAAGTCAATACAAATTGTGCATGTATCATGCCCCTCCAATATATCATAAGCTCAAGTTGGTCAATTTTTTTATATGAGCTATTTAATAAATATTTATGATAGAATAATAAACATTTAGTAGTCCCCTTTAACTCCATACTTTTTAAATCTACCTAATAGTATTATTAATTTACTTCCCTCTTTTCCTACCTGATTTATTTTTTGGAAGGAGAAACCACAATATGTGAGGTCTTGAAAGTAAAAAAGCAAAAAAATTTGCAAAAAATTTTCCAAAATAGTTAAGTATTTTTTCAAATAGTGCCAAAAATTTTGCAAAATGATTATTAAAAATTACAGAGAAATTTAATATGAAGAAAGCCAAAAAGTGGCAAAAAACAGTTAAAAGAACTTAAAATGGTGCCTAAAACAATACTAAATTTATTGAAGAATTTTACAGAAAAAATTAATGAAAGAAAGCCAAAAAATAATAATAATATTTGGAAAACAAAAAGTTTAAAAATACTAGAAAATGGTGCCTAAAATAAATTAAAAATTATTGAAAACATTTACAGAGAAGTTTGATGAAAAAAGGCCAAAAAAGTGGCAAAAAGTGGAATATTTTTTAAAACATTTACTATTGACTTAAAAATGGCTCCCAAATTTATTGAAGTTGAGTAAAAAGGATGTGAATGTATTTAGCCCAAAATCCCCCTGAAAAATGGCCAAAACAAGTTCAATTAGTACATGAATATAAGAAAAGGAGCAAAATGGTCATACCTGGTGAGTTGTGCAGGGAAAAGAGTTAGAACCAATAGAGTTATGAAAGTGAGTAAAGAAGAGGAAGAGAATATGAGGAATCATTGAAAAAGAGAAATAATTTAAAGTCATGCAATATCAAAGTAGGTAGAGAAGCAAAAAAAATGAAAACAGCAGGCTTGAAAATTCATTACAAATTAAAAAAATTCACCTAAAATTTGAGCAGAAGATTTTTATGAAGTAAAGGAATCAAAATTAAAAAAAATTCCTGTAGTGATAAGGATAAAAATTTGGCTCAGAAAAATGGCTGGGAGAGAAGAGATGTGAGGTGCAGTAGATTTCAGGGACTGTGTATTGGTAGGTGGTGATGTGGTTGACAAAAAAACACTGGAGTAGGAAGTATTCAGAGAATCACACATCTATTAAAATAGATGCCTATTATAAATATTATTCTATTCTATCATTGAATCACATAATAGATAATAGCTATCTAAAGTTCCAGGAAGTGGGTCTTAACAATTTTTTGCATAGGGCATTCCACCTACAACCACTTCCATGCACTACCATCACCTAATTCTTGCCTCAAGCTCATCAATATCTCAGAATTTTCTTTCTCATCTCTTTTTCTATCCATTAGTATATTAAAAGATTAGTCTCTTAATTTTAATCTTACTTTTTATGTTCAATTTTTATTATTTTTTCTTGATGGGAACTTCAGCAGCTGGCATAAAACAATTAAAAGACAAGGAAAACAAAATGGTTGTTGGCATGCTCAGGGGGAGCTCTCTTCCTTCTGCTGTTGTCTTTGAACTGGGGATATCAGACTCTACGGTAAACACCATCATGAAGAGATGGCACAAATTTGTGTGTGTTGAAACTGGCCCACACACTAATCCTCCATAGAAAATAAATGAGCACAACTTGTGCCAACTTAACTATATCCACTGCACAACAGGCCAAAGTTTTCTGAGTGACATATCAGATATTCTCACTAAACTAATATCAACAAAAACTGTTTGCAAGTGTGTCCATGATTTGGGCTTTTGAGAAATGTTGGTAGTCAAACAAACCTTCATCAATAAACTTCACCCCCAGAAACAACTGGCTTTCACCTACAAATATCAACATTGGACAGTTTCTAATTGGAAGCAAGTTATTTTTTCAGACAAATAATATTTTGAGGTTGGCCACATTTCTGATTCTGCTCTGGTTTGGTAAAAAAAAGAAAATAAAAAACTGACTGTCTCCAACCAAATTTCAAAAAAAGCCAATCAAGCATAATGGTTTGGGTTGTGTTTCATGATGGGATAAAGATTCCTCTTGTTTTTGTTCTTTAAACAAGTATATTGTATCACAATAATTAATTTATAATTTTTATAAGGCCCAGCTCTCCCCTCATCTCAAATAAAATGACCAAAATTTTAGACTTGTGCTCATTGGAGATAATGACACATTAGAACCTCCTTTGCTTCCCACAATTACCAAAAAAGAAGAGAATATTCATAAGATTCATGACTGGCCTTTATACTCTCCTGAAATTAATCCCATAGAGCACTTTTGGTGAACTATTAATTATTGCATTCATGAAGTCTTTAACCCAAAAAATCAAACAAAAATGTTGGAAATCTTGGAAGAACCTTGGGCTTATCTCCCCAAATTGATCCTCCCCAATCTTTCTTAGTCAATTTCAAGAAAAATTGCTGCTGTTATTGAGGCATCATGAGGTTCCACCCACTGGCGACTATGAGAAAATTTTAAAAATTATAAATTTTTTTAATCTTTCTTTATGTTTGCTATTAATTTTAGCTAGTATTGAGCTCTAGGAATTTATCTATGCTAATCTCAATGCTGAGAGATGACTTGTTAGAAAGTTGGTATCATGAATTTTTACAAAAGTTAAAATGCTAGAAAAATGGTACAATTTTTGGTCAATTTTTGTGATATTTGAAATCTACAATGTGAGTTTGTCTAGTCTACCTGTGAGTGAAAAGAAATAGAAGTGGTATTGTAGTTTTTAAAAGCTAAATAAGAATCTCAAGGTTCCAATTTTGGGAACTATATAGTTATTCATATTTAAATGAGATGAAATAATTACTATCAAGCAAAATATTTCATGGAAAATAGTGAAAACAATATTATTTGTTTAATTTTTTTCAATTTAAATATACACCAGAAAAAAAACATGGGCACCTGATAGCAGGTGTCAATCACTATCTTTCACTTAAGTTAATTTTATCTCAGCTTTAATTCTTCTGGAAAGACTGAAAACTGAACAATGAGAACACAAGCTTGTGCAACAACAAATCAAATTTACTCTTAAATCAAAACTAAATATAGGTATAGGCACCTGCTAGCAGGTGCCACTTGATTTTTTGTGGTGATAGTGTTTTGAATGGTAGATGGTGTTAATGAAAGTAAAATTTTTAAATCTGTAACTCAGCTGAGTGGATGCAAAAAGTGGAGGAAGAAAAACCCTTAGAAATTATTGTTTGTTTTTAGTCCTGTAGTGAAGTGCTTTGCTGATAATATAAAAATGAGAGAGTTCATAAAAGAACTAACTTTTTATTTAAGCTTCATTTTGCCCCATTCTCCTTAACCAGCTACTAAAACAATAATTCAAGCTTCAAGGATGGGAAAAAGTAATGGTAGGCTAACACTGAGATCTTAAAAACTACCAACTGTAGATTTGTATGTACATAATGAAGGGTATCAAAGTTAAAAATCTTCCACTTTAAAATATCTCTTTTTTCCACCATATCAGCCATTATTTTTTCTCTATAAATGGAATATTGTGCCCCAAAAAAAACTGTTTTCTGAGAATTAACTCCAAGTTTGTGGCTTTACTTTTTTTTAAAAAAAATGCCTCTTAGATAATTAAAGATTTCAAAATTTCATACTCCCTAATAGCTATTATAATAGCTATTCTATTATAAAATTTGACAAACAATAGATCTATTAATAGAGAGGAAATTATAAAATCATTATGAATAATAGAATAATAGATTTATTATCTAGGTTGGTCCAGAGGTATGGTAAGTAAATCTATCCCTGATTATAAATTGAAACATGTTTGATATAATAATAGAAAGTTCTCTTTTTTACTGGTAGTAGTGACTAGTGATTATATTTCTTTTATAAAATAAATAATAAATAGAATTTTAAGTGTAGTAATTTTAATAATAAAATTAAAGAAATGGAATAAAAATGATAAATTATTGTGAGATGAGAAAAAAGATAGTCTTTTCCTTCCTCAATCTTCCCCCTTTTATAGCCAAGAATTCCATCAAAACACAAAAAAGATAGTAAATACAGTTTTATAAAGAACACTAGGTAGAAAAAAGATGAAGGAAAATATAATAAGTACTATGTACAAGGAAAAACTTAAAATAGTAAAATAAAAGTAAATATATGTTATTCGTTGATAGAGGAAACAATTTCTGTAGATTTTCAATTTTCATCCAAAGAATTATTTCTCATGTCAACTAATACTGTAGACTTTTTACTCCCACCCAAGAACAACTCCTCCTGTCACTTAGAATATGTCAAATTATTTCTTACTCAAGGAATATTTGTTTAATTTATTATTTTGAGGGCATCAATATATTTTTTATTCAAAGGGTGAGTTGAAATCAAATTACTAAATTTAAGCAAAACATAAGTTAATAGATTTTAAAGGGTGAAAACTCATACATTGTGGTATTCTAAAGTTTATTATGACACTTATATGGTATGGGAAATTTTGGCAAGTGATAATTTAGTAATTTCCTGAGCTTAATTGAATTTTATAATAATTTTATAATGGAAAAATTGGTTATATAAAGCATAAAAGGTGGTTATATAAATGTTCAGATTAAAATAATTATTTTTTGGTCAAAAATATTTTCTGCAAGGCCAAATGTTTATGGAAAAGAAAGTCAAGATAATCAAGAAACTTTTGAATTTTTTCTAAGATTTTTCTGTTTTTTTATATTTTTAATAAATTTATTTAGTGATTTTATGAATTTCTTGTTTTCAGAATTTTTATACTTTGATGATTTTAAGCTCAATTAATAGGGCTGCATAGGATACAAAAATTTCAGGAACTGATTTTTCAGAGGGGTAGCTATTGCTCTAAAATTATATAGGCTTTTCAGAGTAATTTTAAAATTTCTGTTGAGTCTTTCATTCCAAGAAAGCTCTGTGGAGATCTCTGAAGATCCAGATGAGCTCCAAAACATGTCTGGAAGGGAAGTTGGGATCATGTGACTACTTTATACATAGATTTGGCTGTAGAATCAATTGTAGGAGATGAAAAATCATCAGAAGTTGTTACTAATGACAAATAATGCATAAAAATAACTATTTTAATTTAATAATTAATATATGATAGTACCCTTTTAATTTCAACATTTCAGTAATAATAACAAATATTTTACATGACACTTCATAAATATATATTTTAGGGTACCATTAGAAATGTCTCTACCTCAGGGACTCAATTTTAACACTATTTTCATATAATTATAATTTTATAAAGAATATAAATACAATCAATTAAATAAATTTTCACTGTTACAACTTTTTGTTGTATTTCACTAAATTTCTCAAAGAACACCAATTCTTACATCTCAAAAGCATCAATAAAAACTGGTCAAAAAGCCTTTTCCTTATAAAGTAGAATATTTAGCTTATATTGTTGATAGATCTTATTTTATTTAAAGGGAAAGAGTTTTGTTTTGTTTTTAAACTTACAGCAAGGCAACTGTAAGTATCAGGGTTGGTCTAGAAGTATGGTAAGTAAATCTAACCCTGATTGTATAATAGAAATATAGAAAACTCTTAAAGAAAAGTAATTCTCTCACCATAGTACCAACTAGAAAGTTTTATTTCTTTTAATGAAATAATAAATCACTAGAATTTTTGACATAAAAACTTTTTAGCAATAAAAACTAAGGAATGTTAATAAAAGAAAGAAATAGTTAAGATATGAAATAAAATATAGTTTTCCATCTCAGTGGAAAACTCCACAATATTTTCACACAGAAAAGTATATATAAACTAATAGAAGGAAAAAATCTCAAATAACTAAATAAAGTAAAAAAGAAAAAAAAGAATTTTTTAAAAAATACACATTGTTAAAATCCAATAAAATGGTAAATACAATATACCCAATCGGGGGTATCAAAGTTCGAAATCTTCCATATTCAAATACCTCTTTTTTCCACCAAACGAACCTTTTACTGAGAAATAATGTTGACTCTGTAACTTTATTTTTTTGTAATTAAATAAATTTTATATAATTTCAAATTTCAAACTTTAATACCCCCTAATAATTCTCATGTCTCCAAAAATACTAATGTCAGCCTGAATATTCCCAGGACTGAGTAAAAATTGCTTATAAAATATGTTAAACACATTAAGTACACATGGAAACAATAAATAAAGGTATAAAAGCTGTATACATAAGTGAAATTAATAATAAAAACAGAATAGGGGGTGTCAAACATTGTCATATATGCCATTCAAGCAAGCCTCAAAAAAGGTACCAAGTAAGTCATTTTAATTTGAATTACATACCCCATTAACTGTTATACTTCAAAAGTGTTCTTTTTCCTTCACAGGCCATCTGTTGGGTACATCTAAGGCCCTCAAGCACTTTTTCCCCTTAACTTGATTAGTCAGCATTAGGTACACACATGCTCATGCCTTAAAATTTTTCTTCACATAATCCTAAGGCACCCATTCTTATATTCACAGTACACTGTTTAGCAAGCTATAAGTCACCCCTAACATCATAGCCCTTCTGAAAAAACTTTCATAGTGGGATACTCAAATAGTGGACATTTTTTGTTCTGACTTACACTTGAGCTAGGCTTAAATTACATATGTGCTGCTGTAGTGCATTGTGCCAATCTACCTACCCCTGAAATTTCTGATGACAGTGACTCTTACATTACCAAAGCAAGCCTTCCACATTAATTTGTAACTTCCAATGGTGAAAATTATGGATTTCATCCATAATTTGCATTATTAAACTCTTATACTTGAAAAGAAAGCCTCTCACACTGGTTTGCCATTTCCAATGGCAAAAACCATAGATTTCATCCATAATTTTCATAATTGAACTTTTATACTCCAGAAGGGAGTCCCTTGCACTGGTTTGCCACTTCCAATGGCAAAAATCAGGAATATCATCCAAAATTGTCATTATTGAACACTAACACTCCAAAAACAAGCCTCTTGCACTGATTTGCCACTGCCAATGGTGCAAATAATAGATTTCATCCATAATTTGCATCATTGAACTCTTACCTTTCAAAAGCAAGCCCCAAAGACTAGTTTGAAACAGCCCATGTTTCAAATCATAAATTTCATCCATATTTTGCATTATTGAACTCTTTAATTGAAAGAGCGAACCTCTTGCACTGATTTGCCACTGCCAATGGTGAAACTTATGTATATCATCCATAATTTACATTATTGAACTCTTATACTTCAAAAGCAAGCCTCTCACAGTTATTTTCCCCGCCAATAGTGCAAATAATGAATTTTATCCACAATCTTTATTATTGAACTCTATTACTCCAAAAGAAATCCTCTTGCACTAATTTTCAGTTTCAAATAGTGAAAATCAAGGATTTCATCCTTAATTTTTAGCATTTAACTCTCATATCAAAAAAGCGATCCTCTTACATTAATTTGAAACTTTCAGAGATATTAATTAAGGATGAAATCCATAATTTTTACTATTAGTATTTTCTACTAAAAAAGTGAGCCTCTCACAAAAATTTGCTAAATCTTATGCCAAAAATCATGGCTTTATTGGATGAGAGCCTTATGATGTTCACAGATTGATATAAATATAACTCATGTGTCAGGAGGATCAGGAGTAAAAGTTTAAACAATAAAAATGTTAAGAGTTCTCACTACACCTTCAACATTTACAGGCTTTCCAGCTCATTCAAGAATCCAAGCTTTCTCTTCATCCAATGTCTTATTGAAACCAAGAATCTAAGCCTTCCATTGACTTTTGATGAGTTTAAAATTAATTTCAAATGGTAGAGTAGCTAAACTGAAGAAAAAAAAGAGAGAAAAGATCAAGGTAATATAATAAAAAATTTAAGAAATTGAGTCAGTAATTTTAATGGTGAAAAAATTAAACAGGATGATGTGGGGGGCACAGAAATTTGATGCACAGTGCATTGGGGGAATATATGTATTGGTGGGCTGAATTGTGGTTGGGAAATGGAGCAAGAGTAGGAAGTATTTGACTGCATGTTTGAAATGCCCAACCCTAAGTAATCCAATTATGATAGCGTCTAGGAATGGCTCTTTGAGACTGAAGTCCACCTGGTGTATATGGTAATATTTGACACCCCCTAATATATGCCATTATAATACCTTATACACACATATATATCCACCATTTATAATTCATATGTACCTAATATTAGATTGGAATATGTCAGAGTAATTTTAAGAACCCTATAAATAAGGCTACATAATTTTTAAGTAGACTTAAAGCTGTTGTTTTCATTTTTTTATGGAAAAAACAAGAAATGTGCTTTAAATCACTTAAAAGTTGAATATATGTGCTATTAATTTAATAATATTAAAAATGTGCCGTGACAGATCAATTTTTCTTAATAAGAAATATTGATTTGGCTATCAAAATTCATAAAAATGACACTTTTTAAACTTGCTGTTTTTTATGCCAGAAATGGCTTCTGTGTACTGGCCACATACCGCCTGCATTTTTCCCATGTGAATAGCTTCATTTTTAGCAAAGTTAGAATTTTCACACTATAATTACCCCAAATTGATTTCCCAATTTGGGAAAACATGCTAAAATAAGCAACAGGAACTTATTTAGTGTCCTAATTTAATTAATAGTGCATTGACCTCATTAGGGGGTGTCAGTTCTGGCAAATCCACACTTACAAATCTGCATATAAATTTGACCAAATACGAACTTATTTAAGTGCAGATTTCTGAAACACACTAGCCCCAAAACTGGTGGATTTCAAAATAAAATAAGTCACTTATTTCCCCTAAATCTTCACTTTCTCAACCAAAAGTGCTGATTTCACCATAATGTCAAATTTCACTGATTTGTCAACATTATCCTTTCTTAACTCATCTCTCCAGGTAAGTCATTTTGTCATTTTCACTTTTATATTTAATAATTCCTATTTTTTTCCTTTTTTTTCTTTTTTTCTTTTTTCTCTTTCTATTCTTTCTTTTTTTGCTCTGTAAGTGCTTTTTTTTGGTTTTCAAAGTTAGACTAATTTTTTTTCTTTTCTTTTTCCCCTCCTTTCCATCATCCCCCCTTCCCCCATCCTTGGCTGCCTCCCCCCCTTCCCCCTGCCTTAATGGGGTATTATATGCCCCCACCTCTCCCCCACCTTACTTGCCTCTAAAACCCCATCCAGGCAGCTTTTCTGCCTAGCTGGGGTACCTTTCCCTCCCCCACTGCACCACAACCTCCCACCAGGGTACCTTTACCCTCCCTCACCTCACCACTTCCCCACCTCCACCTCTCCCCTTCCACTTTCCTGAGAATGTTTATGCTTCCACCAACTCAAGCTCTGTGAAAGATTATTCTTGTAAACCTTTATCAAACCAAAATGAATATTTGAGCAAATATGTTGTTTTGGTTTTTAGAGGGTTTGTGAAAAAGAACATAGGTTTTTTTTACATCTTGATAGCACAAAAATTGCCACAGAATGTACACACTGATTGTTTAATTTAATTTTTATGTACTTTTTTTTCAGGAATTGCTTAATGTCAGATAAGATAAAAAATTTATGCAAAAAGGCACTAAACAAATTTTAATATATATGGTAAGAAAAGAACATGTATATATATACACAAGCTTGAAAGGAGATGGCTCACACAAAAATGATCAAATTGTGCATGATTATTGTAGAATAACACATTGATTGTTATTCATTCTCAAGAAGATAATGTGATGGTAGCAGAAGTGATTAATGATGTTGTAGAGTACATTTTTAAGCAATTTATCAAAAATCCCAAAATTTCAAATTGATATTACCATCCATGCACTATGAGTGGAGTTAGTCATTGCTCTCCTGAATACATTTTTGCACATTAAACTCCTTAAAGTCAATTTATTATTTATTCATCTGTTTTTACTTTGTTTTATAGTTCCTGCTGCAGATGGTGGATCTATATCAAACTATTCAGAATTTTCAGTCTAGTTTTATTCAATTTTTCAGATAAAAGTGGTGTATTCAAATTTTTCCATTAATTTTAGTTGGCCTACCTGGGATCTTGAGACTCTATTTCTGTTGATAGTCAGAGAAGGTGAAAATATTTTGTGTAAAAAAAATTATTCTGTCTCCTCTCTTGCACTAATAAATTTAATAAAACTTTAGGAAGATCAAAAAATATGTGGATTTGTTAATTCATTGAATATTGTTTATTCTTTCATAAATTTTTAATAAATAAATCTGATATTTCAATTTAATAAACTAATGTAATGATCCAACAACCTAGTGTTGCATAGATTTTAATCAAGATAACATTAAATTGTTTCATGGGGTTCATCTGGCCTATACCTGTGGGATTTTCCAAACTTAGTTTCTAGACTTTGTCCACATTTTGGCTTGAGGAATTTTCATTACTATAAAACTAGCTAATTTGATTTATCTTATTTATTTATTTATCAATTTATGGAATTATACTAAACTTTGGTGATTTTCACCCCTTACTTCAATAAAATGCAGGTGAGGGTTTTGCCAAATTTTCAAATATGACATGGTAAATTGATGACTTAGAAAATTTTGGTGATATCCATCTCTTGTTTCAATAAAATTCAGCAAAGGGTATTGCCAAATTTTTTAAACAGATATAGAATTTTTTTGACTTAGCACTATATAGAAATTCAAATTGGTGGTGTGGTGATAAAACTATGATAGTGATGAGAATTTTAACACAGGTGTCAGTATTTAGGAGACTAGAAAAGAAAGAAAGAGAAATTTAATATAGAATTGATGAGAAATAAGAAAGTAAACATAAATTAAAATTTTCTGACTCTGAAGACTCAGATCTACTCCAAAATAATTTTTCTTCTTGATAGTTAAGATCATCTTCAAGTGAGCTATGGTTAGAAGCTGGAGGGGATTGATGTTTTTGGTGTACAGGTGTGTCAGGAGGATTATTGGATGGTTGAAAACCAGAGGGTATATCCTTAGTAGTATTGTCTATAAAACAAGGGCTGAAATCAACTCAGGAACCAAAAAGATTATCCATTTCTTCATAGAAAGAACACATGACATTGAGCTTTTCTAAAGCAGTTGTAATTCCAATCTCCAAGTCATCATCATCAATACTGAAGCCATTGGGAGTGGAAGCAAAAAAAGCCTTTTTATATTTGGATTTATAACTTTTGAACATCTTCTTCATTTACTTAGTATTGATGTTGATTCTCCTTTTTTTTTCTTTTTTACTTCATTTTCCATCAACAAGAAACAATTGAACTTTGATGAAGGTGGACTTCAAATTTGGGTGGACCTCTAACATCCAAAACATGCATCATAATTTGATTTAATTTTGAGGAAGTTGATGATGATGAGATAATATTCCTTTTTTAGCTGTCAAGACTTTGATTTCTCAGGTGAGGGTCTTACATTACAGGAAGAACTTTGTGATGTAGGATTTTTTTGGTTGCCTTTTGAGTGTTGGATTTTCTGGAAGGCATTATGAAACTGTTATGTTACAAGAAAAGAAGTTAAGAAGTTGAAAATACAATAAAAGAAGGAAAAAAACATGCCTGGTTTAAATTTTGCAAAAAAAAAAATTTGAATCTCAGTTAGGAGTGTGCGATAAGGTTTGATGAAGGGATGGAGGTCTGGGTGTCTCATTTGACAGGGACAGGGTGGGCAAGGTAGGTACAATGTGTCCAAAATGTGGTTGTGAAAAAAAATTGGGAAAAAAGTGCTGATTTGAGGTAATAACTGAAACCCTTTTGTAAAATAAGTGATTTTTTTTCAAAATTCAAGTGCTGATTTGCTTTGAAATACACCCTTATGTTAACTGAGGATTTTCCAGAACTAAAACCCCCTATTAAATGCACTAAATTTATTAACAACCTCAAGATTTGGGCCTTTAATTCACTACCATGCCCAAATTGGCCTGTTTAGTCAAGGATTTATCTTTTCAAGAACCTTCCAAGAGACTGCATTCAGTTACCACAAATTTCAAATCTTATTTTAAGTTTCTCAGGAGCTTCTAAGTCAATATTGGTCATATTTTGATGGGTATTTTGCATATTAACTTGGAATAATTATCCCCTTCATTTCTACTATTAATCCCCCTTAATTATGTGTTATATTTAGTGTTATTCTTTCCTTTTTAGTCTTTTATTTTAAGGTACTTCATGCATATACTCTCTTTTTTAATTATTTCTTTAATTTGATGGATTATCCCTATTTCTCCATGATTTTGGTGGGTGATATCATTCTAAATGTGTTATTGATAATTCTTTATGTTGATGGGTAGGTGTATTAGCTAGATTTACAAGTCATTTTCCATGCAAAGGGATGGTAAACCAGGGCAGTGTATTTGAGAATTATTGGGTATAAAAGGAGGTTTTTTATCTTATTTTATACATTCTTTATCATTAAAGCTAAAACATATAGCCATTAAAATTACAATACATAAAAATAGTACTTTTAAAAGTCTTTGAATAGTTTTTGGATTTTTATATCTATTTCTCTACCAACTATAAGATTTTAACCTATTTATAATTAGTGAGATTAAAGTTACTGAGATCCTTATATTGAGTTATATTTTACTACTTATTAGATTTTTACTAAAGTATTCATATAGGACCATTAAAATATTCTAGAAAACTTGCATATAAAGCTATTCACGTCTCTGTAATTTAACTCATCCTGAAAAATAGAGTATTACTTTT
The DNA here is from genome assembly GCA_030280995.1 of Hemileia vastatrix. Classification (NCBI taxonomy): domain Eukaryota; kingdom Fungi; phylum Basidiomycota; class Pucciniomycetes; order Pucciniales; family Zaghouaniaceae; genus Hemileia; species Hemileia vastatrix. The sequence continues at coordinate 18,107,596 of JASXTE010000008.1, read as the reverse complement.
GCCTCTCCACAGCATTTTCTCATGTCAAAGAGATACTCAAAGAGTTTTCTCATGTCACAAAAATTCTAATCTTTCTTAATTCTCATTTCAGAAGCTAATTTAAAAAAACTTTAACTCAAAGAAAACTGTGGCTATTAGTATTTTTAAGTGTGTCATATAATTTGTTTCTTTGATAAGTTTTAAGGCATAGGTTTTTGCACTACTTAAGTAGTCTATACTGGAAAATCAAAGATGTACTCTCTCATTGTAATTAACACCTGGCTGACACTCCCTCACCTTAAGAAAATAATATAAAAAATGTTTAAATTTTTCTTTTCTTAAATTTTTACAAGAGACTGGATAAGTTGTTAATCTTCTTGGCAGGGATCCATCTGTCATATTTGGTGGATTTAGCCTTATACCTTAATAAATAACCAGTACCCTTTTATTTTGTAAGAATTCTTTCTTTTAAACTTCTATCAATCTCAGCATTTTCATTTATTATCAAAGGGGTATTCTTAAGTCTTCCTCCTTTTTTTGGAAACAAATAATAATTTGAATTAAAAGGCTTTATTAGAGATACTGGGAATACAGGATGTTTTCCTGTATTCCTTCAGGTCAAATTTACCAGCTAATATTTCATCATGACAAAGTTTCAAAATGATTTCTTTCATCAAAGGAGAAATGAATATAATATTACTCAGTTTTTTTCTGTAATATATATAACCATCCTCAATGGTGAACTTCTCTTTTGATAAAGCACTCTGGTACTTTTCAGGTAGTGTTTTTATCAAATTTTTATAGGTGCATTCTTGGGCTCATTAATAATTGGTGATAGTTTGTTTAGCTCAAAATTTTCTTCACAAGGGGCCAGTTTGAGTTTCATAAATTCTTCTTCCATATCCACAATACATACACCAAAGATATGTGTAACATCTTCCTATGGTACATATGCAGGATTAGACTCTTTGAGGTAATCTAGAAAATATATCCACATTGCAATTCAAGGTCCCTCTTCTATGGATGATTTTTGCTCTTTCTCTAGATTCTTGTACTACCATTTGCCATCTAAACATGTGCCTATTTGGGGTTTTCATGTTCAATAAGGATTTAACTGCACTACAATCAGTGACCAACTCAAATTTATGGTCTTCCAGGTAATAATTTAATTTATATAGAGCCAAAAAAACTTCCAAAAATTCAAGTTGAGTAGCTCTATATTTTATTTCACTATTTCTCAGGTTTCTTGAAATATAAAAAATTACTACCTCAGAAACTTTATTACTGATGACCTGTGTCTGGTGGAGGGAATCACTAAGTTCAGTGAAACTTGAATCAATATATAAAACAAATTTTTGATTAAAATCTGGTAGTCCTAGTATAGAAGCAGAAACCAAGAATTTTTTTCAAAATTTCAAAAGCCCTCTGTCATTCATTATTCCAGACAAATTCTTCATCCTTTCTGATCAACTGTGTGAGGGGTGCAAGAAATACTTTATAATTCTTAATTTATTGTCTATAATATCAACACATACCAAGAAAACTCTATACTTCCTTCACATTAGTAGGGGCATGTACTTTCTGAGTAGAAGAAGCTATGTTCTTGTCAACATATATTTGTATTCCTGAGACAAAATGGCCTAATACCTTTAAAGAATGAAAATAAAATTAACATTTCTCTAACAAAAGTTTCATATTTATTTCATTAACTATCTGGAACTCTTTACTCAGGTGGTACAAATGATCCTCAAATGTTTTAGAATGTATAAGTATGTCATCAATATACACTCTCATCCATCCTTTCATCATTTTTCAGTGGAATGTATTATCCATTACCTTCTAAAATACAGATGGAGAATTCTTAGTTCCAAAAGGCATCCTAATATATTTTTAAGACCCCATGTGTGTAGCAATTAAAAAAAACTTTTTGAGAATTTCTTTCAACTGGTATTTTCTGATATCCATTATTTCCATCCTGTCAACTTATATAAATTTCTCCCTATAGTTTAGCATGTATTGACATAATTCTGGGAAAAGGAAAAATATCATCAGTTGTGTAACTATTAACGGCTCCATAATCCCCTCAAAATCTAGCCTTTTCTTTCTCATAAGATATTAGCACAGGTGATATAACACAATCTTTGGGTGTCACATCAACTTTTTCAATGATATTCATCTTCAGCAAGGTTGAGATATTTTCTTCAATATCCTTTCTCTTAGAGGGAGATTCAGGATAAGATTTATTTATTAAGCTGGGTTGTATTTCATCTAAATCACATGTTAAAGTAAGTTTTATTTCATGATACACAACCAATCACATTTCATGTGTACCATGTGCAAAGGACATTTTAAGAGACTTAATCAATTTCAAAATTGAGTCTGTTTGAGCCTCTTCTATTTGTTCCCCAAAATATTTTCTCTAAATTTCATTTTGTAATTAATTTTGTTCATCATTTGATCTAACTTTTAGCTTATCAATGGTAAAACATGATTTTATGAGCTGAACTGCAGGTTTCTTTGAAGAACTAATTTTCAACTTCTCTTTACCATTTGAACCCATTTTGAATCATTGGTTATCTGGATCTTATCTTATACCAAACTTGTTAATAAGATTATTTACTATAATAAACCAATTACCTCAGTTATTGCCATTCATGACAAGAAATTTATATACAGCCCTTTCAAACCCATGGCTGTATTAAAAGAAGACAGTGGATCTATATTTCCCTATTGAACTTAATACTAAAGAATATCCTTTCCAATTTGTATTTTAAATGTGTAGCAGCTTACTCTCATACTCTTTGTCAATCATGGATAATGTCTTTGATGATACTAAATTTCCTCTAGAACCAGTATCCATGATTAATATCACTTTTTTCCAACTTATTATATAAGGTGCTTTTATTTGAGTGACAATTATGGAATGAATTTCATTATCTCTAATAATTTCAGCATCTAAAACATCAATTAATAAGCCATTTTTTATAATTTAATCATTTTCCAACGTATATAATTCTTGGTAAGTGTTGTCAGAATTAGAAACATTTCTTTCAAAATAACTAAAAGAGTCCCCAGATGGAGGGGTCTTTTTATTATAATCTGGTTCATTTTTTTTCAATCATATTATCTCTTTTCTCACAAAAATGACCTTTCTTCCAAGGCTTTCCACATTTCCCACAAGTGTTACTATTTTATTTTCTAGGAGCTATTGGGACAGAAAGCTGAAAAGGATTCTCCACAGGAGGTTTTTTTCTTTTAGATTTGAATGAATCATTATTCTTTGCGGGGTATGAACTATGCTGAAACCTGTTATTCATTAATATCTAATTACATCTGGAAATGAAAGAAGAATTTTACCTCAGTTTCAACACTAGAATTTACTAGATCCTTCAAGAAATTTTATAATTTATAGAGAATATTTACTCTCCATAAATCATAATTAATTTTGGATCTATTGCTCTCAATGATTTTGTCAATTTCATTAAGAAAGAAATTTGTTAATCCAAGGAGAAATATCTACAATCCTCATAGAATCTCTGCTGAGCTAATCTAAAAAAATATCCCCTAAATTGAGCTGAAATGAATGATTTACATTCATCCCAACTATCATTCAGTTCATCCAATAGAACAGACTCATAGCAAATTGAAGAAAAATTCTCAAATAAAGAAATTAATTTTGAAGTTGTTTCTTCATCAGGTAATTTTTAACTATATTTTAAATTATCAATTCTCTGAATAAAATGTTCAAAATATGAATCAGATTCCCCATCAAAAGTTGTATATCTGTCCATCTTTGGCTTATTCTTTTGATTGGAAGAACTTTAAAATTTAAGTTGGGATTTCACCATACTGAGAGTTTCTTGGAGTCTAGAAGGGTTCTCATAAAACTCATCCTGGAAAATATGGGACTTATTTTAAAGCGAAGTATTTTGTTCAGGAATTAAATACCTTTCCTTTCTTTTAAGAGTATTAATATCTGGCTCATTTCTCACAAACTTCTGTGGAGTTTTACAAGAAGATGGGCCAGACACAGGATCATGTACTGAATAAGTAGTAATCTTTTTAAACCTTTTGTTTCTCAAAGATTCTTCTATGACTTCCCAGATTTTCTCATAAGGTAGGAAATTCAGCTACTTTAGTACTTTAAGTGGTCATTGATAATTCTTTTCTGGAATCAATTGTTTCCATTTTATCATTTAGTAGTATAATTTCATATTTGTAAAAATTACACTCATTTTTAATGTGAAATATTTTTGGATCACATATTCAGTTAACCAAGGTTGTAAATCACTATACAAAACACTCAAATTTGTTGCCTTACGCTCTAAATCCTCAGATTAATTTGTCTAATTTATCCATTTGGATGGGAGTTCAAAAGAAAGCCTAGTCAAATGTGAAACCTTGTCTCTCAATAATTAATTTTCTTTACTCAGTTTACTAATTGATTCTTCCAATTCATCAAAATGGTCTTGTAACTGAATATGAACTTTCTCTTGAGCTCTAATAGAGAAACTACAATTTAACTGAGAATTATTGGATTTATTAATTAAATCTTTCATTGCTACTTTTACCTCAGCATCCTTAACTATTTCTAAATTAGGAGAATTTATCAAAATTCTAATTGCCATTTTCTCAAGTTTTTTAACTAGCTCACCATTTAAATTGCTCTCTCTTAACTCACAAATATAGCAATTTATTTCAGAAATTGAAGTTAAATTTATAATGCCATCAAGAGTAAATTTATTAAGTATCTCTTCAGGATCAAAAACAATCCTATCACAAATATTATTTACAGGATTAATATTAGTATCATTACTAAGAATCTATTTACCTGTTGATGGAGCATTATTAGTGAGAGTTGAACTAATAAAAAATTTAGCAGTACTTACCAAGGTCTATGAGGACCCACTTGCTTTCTCTTCTTCCTGTGGTAAGTATGAGTAGGGGGAGGGTGCTGGTAAGTTTTCCTGGAAAGACCTTCCTGGTACTGAAGCTGACTTTCCTAAGCGTTTTTCTGATACCATTGCAACTGCCATTTGGGAAATACCATTTCTACCTGAGATGAAAGAGGTGGTGGTTGATCTGGTGGTGTATTTTTCTGTAACTGCTGATGGATGATTGATCTGAATTATTTGGAAGAGGAGGAAGTGGTTTCTTTAGCTGCTTTTGAAACATGTCTTGAACCATATGTTCCAGCTTGCATATCTTTTCTTGCTGATGTGAAAAAGATGTGAATATACTTACCAAAATTATGATCAAACTTTTTGGAACAATTTATATGTAACAAGAATTTAATTTTACTTTTAATATGATTTATTGGGCTAGAAGAATTAAAATCTATTTATGTTATTCCCCCTAATTTCTAGGACAAGAATAATTCTGCATGAAAAAGAAAACATTAGATCAATAATTATTAGTTATTCTAGATCCCCACTTTATAAATTTGTTTTCCTAAAACAAGACTCACCAAATAAATGTTTCTTAGGTTTTCAAAAAAAATACATTTAAAAACTAACTTATTTTTTTCTGTCTTTAAATTATTTATTTAGTTTCTCTTTTTCATGAAAAACACTCTTATTTATATTGCTATACCACTACAATTTGATTTTAAAACAGAATATCTCAGTGTGTGCTAGTATTTAAGTATTATTTAATATTAAATATTAATGGTCCTACTACTTATTTTTAAATTATTTAGTGATTAAACCTCAGGGGAAGACCAATAAAATACTTATCTCAATATAAACTCACAATACTTTGATCTTATGCATGCTAGTGGTGGAAAATAGAATAATAAAATATAGTTATAGCTTATATATAGATAAAATCAATTTATAAATGCTTTATAATATATTTATATATGATAATAATTGTTTTATAATTTTTATTTGAATTGTAGTAAGTAAGTGATGTCTAATAACCCATCAAAATCCTCCCTTACTTATACCAAAATCCACTGGAGTGCACAGACATTCAATCCAGATGATGTCACTGCTATTCCTGGCAATTACAGCACTATGAGGGCCCATCACCTCCCCATGGCGTCCACTTCAAGAAATTTCAACACCCCAACCTCCAGTAAGGACCCTCCATCACAATTAATGATACCACAGACCCATACCATAAATGGAATAAACAGATAAAAGTGGATACCATAGAGAAACACGTAAAATAACTCATCCAGGGAGTGTATAATGAAACCCAAAGCATATAAAGGAACCAAATTAACTTTCCAAGCCCCCAATAACATCCCCAAGCATCCATATTAACCCAGTAATCATATCCCAACTCATAAATCCGTGAAAATCCATCCAAGGAAGCAGATTAAGTTGTCCCAGCTGGATATATGCGCCTGAAAAAGGTGTATATGCTTGTGCAGGCGTTGTTAGTCCACTGAATACATCCATATTACCTAAAATAAGCAGAAAAACAAAGGTTATAGGCAATTAAGAGGTTAAACCCCACTTATATACCTAAATATACATAATATAACTACATATTTCACTGAATATGAGGTTAATGTAAACATATAAGCTTATTTATGTCTATAATTACTTAATATCACTTAAGATAAGTATATTATGACTACATTAACACCTTAATAAGTATTTTTAGGCTATGTATAAGCTATTTAAACTACTATAAGTCATATAATAGGGTAATAATTATATATATATATATGTATTATAGCCATATATATAAGTAATTTAACATTATTTTAAGTCATAATCTTAATGTAATTAAGGTTATCTTATTTTAAACATAAGAATTTCTCAGTCCTGGAGATACCTAGGCTGACACTCCCTCACCCAAAAAAACAATTAAAAAATGTTAAGACATTTTAATTAATAAGTAAGGAGTGAATAGAAAAATAATTTTAAAATTTCTATGATACATATGCTGAATTAACCAGAATTATTTGGATTTAAATTTTTTCAAGAGATTTTTAAGATCAGAGATTTCATTTTCTGGAATCCACTGGTCATATTCACTTGATTTATTTTTAAAACTCAATAGATACTCAACTCACTTTTCTTTAGTAAGGTGTCTCTTGTTAAGTATCTTTTCAATTTCTGCCTTTTCAACTATTTCTTCAGGTTGCTGTTTATGCTTTCCTGATTTTCTTGGAAATAGAGCAGTATCATTAGAATGGTATGGTTTTATAAGAGAAATAGGAAATACTGGATGTTTTCTATCATATGGTGAATATAGAATAACTTCAACAGCATTGTTACCAACCATCTTTTTTACTACAAATGGTCCAATGAATGGATAATTCAATTTAAATTTGCCATTTCAATTGAAATGTATTGTAGAAATAAGGACTTTATCACCCTCTTTGAACATTTGTTCTTTATGGGCTTTATCCCATTATTTCTTCTCATACTCAAATGCCTTATTTATACATTCTTGAGCATGCTTTCTGCATAATTCTTGCATCTGAAGAAAAGATTTTGTACCTGGATGGATATCTAATCTACGTAGTTTATTAAGTTTTTTAGCAAGGGTATTAGGTACATAACCCAACCATAACTCAAATGGCTTTTTGCCAGTGACATAATGTACTGTACTATAGTATGAAAATTCTAAAACTGAGATAAGGGTTACCCAATGATGCATGAGTTTTTCATTGTCTTTAAATTCAAGACCAAAAGGACAATATCTTCTTATCATATCTTCTAAAGTTTGTCTCATTCTTTTTGCTAGCCCATCAGTTTGTGGATGGTGTGCTATAGAAAGCTTTAATTGACACCCTGAACCATTCATAAGTGATTTCCAGAACTCAGAAGTAAATTTAGGATCTCTGTCTGAGACTGACGCTTTGGGGAAACCTGCTATATTTAACATTTGTGTCCACCATAAAAAATCTAAGTCCTTTGCAGAAACCTCTTTGTGGGTAGGAATAAATTTACACATTTTTGTAAATCTATCTACAATTACCCAGCAGGAGTTATAACTCTTATGCCCTGCTATTGGGAAACCTGATACAAATTCCATGTTAATTATTTCCCATGGAGCTTTTAATTACTCAAGTTGTTGTAATAAAACAGCTCTTTTGCCGGTAAATATTTTGGATTTTTGACAAGAATCACATGTCTCAACATATTTTTGAACATCATCAGGCATGTTAATCCACCAAGATGTACTTTTTGGTCTGGTTAATGTTTTATGGAAATCAAAATGACCTTCCAATATATCATCATGACATATGCCTAACATTAAGTCCTTCATTGAAGTGGGAATTACAATTACATTGCTTAATTTCTTCCTTAAATATGAAAAACCATCCTCAATGGAAAGTTTTCCTTTTTCTAATGTTTCTTTATACTTTTGTGGTAATGTTTTTATTAAAACACTCATTGAAGAATTATATGGATCACTTAGTATTGTAGTAAGTTTACTCAAGTCAGGATCTGAAGCATAATTATCAATAATTGATTGCATAAATTCATCCTCAAGATCTACAGTATAAATGCCATCATTTTTAATAATCTCTGTTTCAGGAACATCAGCAGGATTATCATAATTATTGGGTAAAGTTACTCTAGATAACAGATCTACATTAGAGTGTAAGTTTCCTGCTCTATGTGTAATAGTCATCTGTCCTCTGTATTCTTGTACAGCTAATTGCCATCTAAACATGTGTCTATTAAGAGTTTTCATGTTTAAGAGTGACTTAACTGCACAACAGTCAGTTATTAACTCAAATTTTTGGTCTTCAAGGTAATAATGTAGCTTCTCAAGAGCCCATACTACTGCCAAACATTCAAGTTGAGTAGCACCATATTTCAATTCACTACTTCTTAGAGTACGTGAAATATAGCAAATAACTACTTCTGACATTTTCCCTTCAATAAGTTGTTTTTGATGCAAAGCAGCACCCAGACCAATAAAACTTGCATCTGTGTACAATACAAAAGGCAATTAGAAATCTGTTAATCCCAAGATAGGAGCTCTCATCAAACATTCTTTGAACTTATCAAAAGCCCGTTGTCTTTCATTATTCCAAACAAAAGCTTCTGATTTCTTTATCAGTGTGGTCAATGGTGCAGCAATTAATTGGTAGCTCTTTATATATTGTCTATAATAACCACACATACCAAGAAAAGATTGTACATCCTTTAAAATTTGAGGAATTCCAATATTCTAGATTGCAACCACCTTGTTTTTGTCTACACATATTTTTAAGCCAGATACAACATGACCAAGCACTTTTAAAGACTCAAACCTAAATTTACATTTTTTCAATGGAAGGGTCATTTTTATTTTATCCATTTTTTGAAATACCTTCTTTAAATTGATTAAGTGTTCATCATATGTATTAAAGAGCACTATGATGTCATCAATGTATAACTTTAAACATCCTTCAATAATTTCATTATGGAATGTTATATCCATTAAATTCTGAAATACTGAAGGAGCATTTTTTGGTCCAAATGGCATTCTGACATATTTATATATTCCCATATGTGTTGTTATCAACAAAAAGTTCTGTTAATACTTTTCTACAGGAATCTGAAGGTACCCTTTATTTCCATATAAGCAACTTATATACTTAGCACTTTTAAGGGTAGCATGTATAGAGGCAATCCTTGGCAAGGGATAAATATCATCTACTGTAAATGTATTTAATGCTGTATAATCACCGCACAGACTTGCTTTATCTTTTTCATAAGAAATTAGCACTGATGATATTACACAATATTTTTGTGTAGTTTCAACCTTTTCAAGAATGTTCATTTTTGATAACTTCTTAATATTATCCTCTATGTCTTTTCTCTTCATTGGTAAAGCAGGGTATGGTTTCTTTTTAAGACTATAAGGAATATTGTCAGCCAGGATATCTCAGGAGCCCATTGAATTGTTATAATAAATTACTGGAATCAATTAAAGGAATAACTTTATATATTTTATGTAGTTACAATAAAATACTTTATTGAATAATAAAAATATTATAAATAGTTTATGAATAAGTAAGATAATTATTATATTAAGTAAATTTTTTATTACATAAAAGAATATTATATTCTATCAAATCATGGCTCATTTTTTATGTATTTAATATTTCTAAACTAATAAATTAATTATTTAAAATAATACTATAAGTGTAATAACAAATTTCACTTATAATGTAATTAAAATTTAAATAATAAAATTTATATACTAAATCCAACTTAACATATAGTATTATCAATAAATATTGGGCGCTTTTTGACCCTTAATTGTGTCATTAAAATTACTAAATAAATTAAAGCACTTATTTAATATAATAATATTAAATTCTTACTTTAATCAAGTTATAATATTAAATTAATTATTTGTTTCAATTAAACTGATTATTAAAATACTTAAAATAGTTGAAAAACTTAATTAATTTCCCTTTATAACTGAATTAAAATTATTTATATACATTTGGGCGTGAAAATAATTTTATTTGTTTTAAGTAAACCCTTTACATGTATTTTCAACTCCTATTTAGGATTTTCTTTCTCAAAGCTCTCAGGTTTCATACTCACATAGTTATTCATTATATTAATTATATTTTTTGGAACTTTATTGTGGGAAAAGTAGTTGCTTATTCACAGGTTTAATTTATTGTTTCAACTTTCTTATTTTGTATGTTTTTAATTAAATTCTTTTAATCATTTGTTTCACATTACTATACTCTTTTTTAAATACAATTGAAACACCCCAGATGATCCTCTTGCCTATAAAAGGGCTTTGGAATCCTCTCTGGTAAACATCACTTACATTACACACCTTTTAAATCTTACAATATATTATTATTATTATTTTAGTATCACAAATCTAGTATAAATAATCTATAAATAATCTAAAGTTGCTTTAAGTTTATTAATAATAGTATTTTTCAGCCGGGAAGAGAAGTCTCTACTTACTTAATTAAATATTTATCTAATAATAATTCATTACTGTTGTGTCATTCCTAATAAACTGTCGTTGCATCTCTCTCATTTTATTATAATTATTTTATAAAAAAAAATTATTTAATTTTTCTCTTCCTAGTGTTTTTCTCTCTTTATTTCTCCCTTATTCTGCATTCTATTTCATCTCCCTTTCATCCTTCTTCTAGAAAACCTGCCAACAAATATTATCCATATCACAGGTTAAACTAATTTTCATCTCATGATCTTTTACAAGGCCAAGTTCATTGGTTCCATGTGCAAAAGCCAATGGAAATACTTTAATTAAGTCCAGAACATTTGTTTTCTCAGCTTTACTTATCTGAGTTCCAAATAATGCTTTTGAAATTTCTGAAACTGGAAGTTCCATCTCATTGGATTCTCTTCCTTTTCAAGGAATATTTATTACTGAGTCAATGTGTAAGACCATGTTAAAAGAATTTTATTTAATTTTACTTTTACCATTCATACCAATTGTAAAATTATTATTAGCAGGGTCTAATTTCACACCAAACTTAGTCAGAATGTCATTTCCAATGATAAAACTGTTACTACAATTAGTATTTTCCATTGCTACAAAGTCAAATGTTACTCTAACATAACAATTTTGATTTTTAAAGAAAACAGCAGCTTTGTATCTACCAATGGGGTGCAGTACTGATCCAAAACCTCTCCATTTTTTACTTTGAAGGGGTTCAAGCTTTGACTTATAATCACTATAAATTTTCTGTAATGTATTTGTAGAAACAACAGAACCAGCAGCTCCTGTGTCCAATAATATATTTACATTTTCTCCAGAAAGGATAGCTGAAACCATGATAGGTGTCGTTTTCAAGTTGTCAGCTTCTATATCCTTAATGATTTCAGCATCCTCAAAATTCATTAAAGATTCATTTGAGTCCATATTTAATATTGTAGTTTCAAAGATGGATTAATCATCTTCCAACATACAGACTTCATTTTCATCACTATATGAGATATTACTGTCATAATCACTTGAATCTTTACTTTTTCCTGTTTCATTTTCAGATTCATGCTGATTTTCAACAATATTTATATTCTTATCACATTTGTGACCTTTAACACAAGGTTTATTACACTTATAACAAGTATTAGTCTCATACTTTTTAGGTACTACAGGTGCAGTAGGTTTTTTCTGCTTCTCCTGAAGTGGTTTTGAATTCTGATTTTTCACAGGTTCATTATTTTGTTTATATGTGGTGTACCTTGCTTCATACCAATGGTTTAATAATATTTCATTACAAATATTAATAAATTCAGAATGTTCATTAACCATTATTGTTCTAGCTACAACAACATCTCTGACAGATATAGGTAATTTATATATTATCTTATCTTTCAATTAGTTAAAATCATGTTTGGCTCAATAGCTTTTAATATTTTATTGGGATTCATTAAAATTACAATAGGTTTGTCACCATTCAATGGATTATACCTAGTTTTCTCATATAATCTTTGCTGAGTAAGTCTGAATTTAGAACCTCCAAATTATTTTTCAATTAGTTGCTTCCATTCAGCCCAAGAGTAATCTTTACCCTCACTTAACACAGTTTCAAACCATAATAAAGCAACATCCTTAAATAAAGATATCAATCTTGATGTTATTTCTTCATCTGGTAACTTATATGAGAATTTTACGTTGTCAAATCTTTGAATAAAAAGTTGCCAATCAGAGCTGGCTTCCCCATCAGAAGTTGGTTACTGATCAATATTTGGCCAGCTCTTCTGATTGAATTTAGTCTCACTAATCTTAGGTAAATTCAATAACTCATTCACTCTGGATAAATGGTCTTGTATTTCCTCTTGCACGTATTTGTGACTTACATTTTTTTTCTCAGACTTGACACTACCACCAGATGGTTTTACTTGTGGTGGTATGGGAAATGATTGAGACACATTTTTTCCAATGAAAGGATTATTATTATACTGTGTATACTTATGATTATCCTGGTTCATTAGTAGATTAGTATTTTCAATCTCAACTTTAGTTATTCTTTGTATCAGATCAGAGACACTCTGATTTGTTTGTGCAAAAGATAACTTAGTTCTTGATTCATATTTTAATAAATGTGCTTCATACCATCTTTCTAACTCACAGAATTTGTTTTAAAGTTCACTATATTTATTACTCAAAAAATCATATATAAGAGTTAGAGCCAAGTGTTTATTCTCTAATTCTTTATTTCTTGTTGCCAGTTGAGAAATTTTCAATGTCAAGGACAAAATTGTATCACTTGTGAGCTTAATTGTCTGTTTCTCACACTCAGTCATTCTATTCCATAATTCTAAAACAATTCTATGTAAAGTTGGGTTATTATTAAAATACTCCATGTCTTCCTTTTCAATTTTTTCACTGTTTTGTGAACTTCTCATCTCACTAATAAGTGGTAGAAACTGAGGATTAACTGTATTATTATTATAAATAGTATTGTTGATATTAACAAAAGATAAATCAGGTGTATCTACATCAAAACCTAATTGTCTTAAGTCCTCCTCAATTTTCTGTACAGATTTTAAATCAATAACATTACCTATATTGTAATCATCAGTATTGTGTTTAATCTGTGAGGGTAAACTACTTACCATGGGATAGAAGCAAGTCCTGACTTTTGGCGCTTTTTTTGTCCTTTGTAAGGGTGAGCTGAGGCAGTCTGATTAGGGGGTGGATCCCTGTTGCAATTGTGGCTTGACCACTGCTGATGGAACCAATCCCACTTCCATTTCTCTACCAAGATTTTTTCCTGGAAATGATGTGACCCTCCTTGGGTAGGGTTTTGTTGGCTTGGCTGCTCTACCTTTAACTCTGACAAGGTTTGATCATTTGTTGGAACCCCACCTTGAAGTTGTTTTGCAACTGCTCTACCTCCTTTAGCATGGTAGATTTTGATTCCTCTAGTTTCAGAACTTGTTTTTCCAGATGGGACAGTTGATCGTGCAGAGGAGGTGAAGTCTTTTTGATTTTTAACTTTTTTTAGAAGGGAGTCCTTTTCCTCTATGCTCATATATTCTGGTTGTGGGTAGGATTGATCCTCCATGGTGATGTCCTGGAGCAATGTTTTTAGCTTTAGACCTGGTGTTATAAGCAGGGTTTTCACTTAAATTGTCCTGTGGAGCACTCATTGTGTTTTAAATAACAATTCTTCACATCTACAAAAGGGAAAACCTATATGGTAATTAGTAGACAAAAATTATTAGGAATACAATTACTAGTAAAAACACTGGAGCGTACCCTGAATTTATATCTTTATTTATTTAAATAAAATATAAGAAAAAATCAAAAAAATCTGTTAGAAATTATATAATAAGTTTAACTTGACCTTTATAAGGTTGAATAATTATCTTACCAAGATTTAAACAAATACTAATTTAATTGGGTGTTATATTGGTGACCAAATACCAAGTGATATTGGGTTTAAATTGGGTACAGTTACTACTGTAAATACCTAATTTTTATATCAAAAATTAGTACAATTATTATAAGGGTTCTTTTCTGCAATCACTGAGTTATGATGACCCACTAATATGCTGAAGACCCAAAAATTTGGTTTTTATGAGATATTTAGAGTAAAAACCACCTCCTAATGCTTATACAAAATGATAAGTAATAATTAAGGAAAGACCCCCAAATGTCAGTGTGTGCTAGTATTTTAGTGTGATTTAATAGTAAATATTAATGGTACTACTACTTATTGTTAAATTATTTAGTGATTAAACCTCAGGGGAAGACCAATAAAATACTTATCTCAATATAAACTCACAATGCTTTGATCTTATGCCTGCTAGTGGTGAAAAATAGAATAATAAAATATAGTTATAGCTTATATAAAGATAATATCAATTTATAAATGATTTATAATATATTTATATATGATAATAACTGTTTTATAATGCTTATTTGAATTTTAGCAAGTAAGTGATTTCTAATAACCCGTCAAAATCCTCCCTTACTTATACCAAAATCCACTGGAGTGCACAGACATTCAATCCAGATGATGTCACTGCTATCCCGGGAAATTACAGCACTGTGAGGGCCCATCACCTCCTCATGGCGTCCACTTCAAGCAGATTCAAAGCCCAGACCTCTAGTAAGGACCCTCCATCAAAATTAATGATACCACAGACCCATACCATAAATAGAATAAACAGATAAAAGTGGATACCATAGAGAAACAGGTAAAATAACTCATCCAGAGAGTATATGATGAAACCCAAAGCATATAAAGGAACCAAATTAACTTTCCATGCCCCCAATAACATCCCCAAGCATCCATATTAACCCAGTAATCATATCCCAACTCATAAATCCGTGAAAATCCATCAAAGGAAGCAGATTAAGTTTTCCCAGCTGGATATATGCACCTGAAAAAGGTGTATATGCTTGTTTAGGCGTTGTGATTCCACTGAATACGTCCATATGACCTAAAATAAGCAGAAAAATAAAGATTATAGGCTATTAAGAGTTTATCCCCACTTATAGACCTAAATATACATAATAGGGGGTATCAATGTTCAGGGATCTGCAATTAAATTAATTGAAGATAAATATCCTTATACCCCAATTATCTTCTGCAATTATTTTTGCTAATAATTGGGTTATTAGACACCTTACATGTCAATTTTCACCTCTTATCTGACATTTTTCTACTTGATTTTTCATAACCACATCATGGACAACTTTCTGTTGTAACCACATGTTGCACAACTTTCTGCCATAACCACATCTTTGACTACTCTCTGGAGATGCCTCATGGATATGATGAGCTTGGGATCAGGAATTAGGAATGGAACTTGGGGTATAAGAGGTGGGATAATGCATTATTGCGGATTCCTTATCCATCTGCCCTGGGGCTAGTGGATAAGAATCTTCTGCAATTAATAATGTCCAATCCTGGGAAAAAAAATTCCTGATCCCTAATTGCGGATCCCTGAACATTGATACCCCCTAGTATAACTACATATTTCACTGAATATGATGTTTATGTATACATATAAGCTTATGTATGTCTATAATTACTTAATATCACTTAAGATAAGTATATTATGACTACATTAACACCTTAATATGTATTTTTAGGCTATGGATAAGCTATTTAAACTACTATAAGTCATATAATAGTGTAATAATTATATATATATATGTATTATAACCATAAACATAAGTATTTTAACCTTATTTTAAGCTATAATCTTAATTTAATTAAGGTTATCTTATGTTAAACATAAGAATTACTCATTCCTGGAGATACCTAAGCTGAAAGAATATTATTTTTTCATTTCAATATAATTAAGACAAAAAACTCATCACCCAGTCTACTGATTCCTAGTGCTTTTTATTTTACATTGGCTTTTATTTCTGATCTAATCTTTCTATTGGAAACAAAACAAATAAAAGTAGATTAATATATATACTAGATACTTATCTGTTTTTGAATAGATTTATTTTAAGAAATAGTTGTATGTATTTATATGATTTCACTTTTCAATATGGGATATAACCTCAGTATCTTTATGGTGCAGCTATTACTGGTAAGTATTAATCCCTACTTTTTTTTTAGTGATTAATATGACCTAAGAAAAGCTACTTGAGGCATTTTTCAAGGTCAAGAGACTTTTCAGAGTGTTTTAAAAAAGTATATGTATGTCTTAATTTTTTAAAAACATCTCACTGACTATAATAAAAAAAGATTTCTTTTTATACTCTTTTTAATAATAATATCCAGTCATAAAAAAATTGAGATCTGTTCCAATTAAAAAATTGAAACTCTCTGCTTTTCACTCAGGAAGATAGTCAAGATAACAATAATTATAACATCAGCACAAGTTTGAGTTGGTGAAAAGACACTGCTAAAATCTAATAATGGAAAATTAACATCATCCAGATTCAGGATTATAATTATGACAACCTTCAATCAGCAGTGAAGGCTCCTCTCAGAAGTGTAGGATTCAGTTGATTTTTAGGAAAGACCCCCAAATATCAGGGTTGGTCTAGAGGTATGGTAAGTAAATCTATCCCTTATTATAAATTGAAAATTTTTTGGAAATAATACCAGAAAGTTCTCTTTATTACTAGTAGCAGTGACTATCTATTGTATTTCTTTTAGAAAATAAATAATGAATAGAATTTCTAGCTTATTAATTTTAATAATAAAATTTAATGAATGTAATTAAAAATGATAAATTATTGTGAGATGAGAAAAATAATAATACTTTTCTTACTCAATCTTCCTCCTTTTGTAGCTAAGAAACCCACCAAGACATAAAACAAAGATTTTAAATACAGTATTTTAAAGAGCACTAGGTACAAAAAATAAGAAACAAAAAAGAACAAATAAAAATTAATATGTACAGGTAAAAGTTTAATAGAGTGAAATAAAATTAAATATATGTTATTCAATGATAGAGAAAACCAATGCTGTAGATTTTCCATTTTAATCTAAAGAATTATTTCTCATTTTAACTAATACTGTAGAATTTTTATTCCCCCCCCCTCAGGAAAACTCATCCTGTCACTTAAAATATGTCAAAATTATTCACACTCAAGGAATATTAGTTCAATTAAGTCTTTTGAGTGTTTCAATATATTGTTTATTCTAAGGGTGAGTTGAAATAAAAGTACTAATTCTAAGCATAACATAAGTTAAAAGATTTTTAAGGGTAAAAGCTCATACATCTTTTTCATCTTTGTACTTAACACTTGGCTGACATCTGTAATAGATTTTGTATGCTGTGTAAGTATTTGACCTCTTATTTGAAACGCCATGTGCCAAAATATCCATTTTCCATGCTGTTTTTTTATGAATTTTTTCAAAAAAAAAAGATTCAAGGCATATTTGGTCATGTTTGAAATCTTCTAATAGGATGGAATGGTAAACAAAAATTGGGGAAAAAACACAGTGAAAATATTATTGAATGAGACAAAAAAAGAAATTTACAGAGTTAATGCAACAACATGTGAAGAAAAAAAAGGAAAATTTACTGAATTAAGGGAAAACCATGAGTGTTGATTATTTTGTCTAAGTGGCACTCACAAGGTATGAGTAATAAATGTTTCCATTCTGTAGCATGAAATGTTGGTAATATGCAAATAAGTAAGAGATAGTATGAATACAAGAGTGGATGCTCTTAGGGTTGCTTACTTATGCCAGTGTAAAAAAAGTGATACACACAGAATATAGTAAATTTTGGATGTGTTGATCAGAGTTAGAGGGACATGTCTGATAGATAAACAATATGGATGCAAAAAATAGATGAAATTAAATATTAAAAAAAGATAGGCCTTAAAGGGAGCATCCTTCTATTTTTAGTCTCATTTGAGAGGTTTCACCTTAAGCAGCTACCAGAACAATAACACTAACTTCATGAATGAGAGAAATTAATGGTAATCTAACACTAAATCTCAGAGATTTAAATAGTGATAGGAATCTAACACTAACCTTTGTATCAGGAAAAAGCAAGGGTAATCCTATTGGCACAGATGGTAGTTTTTGGTTGTTTTTCTTATTAATCACTGCACATTCTGTAGTCTCCAAATCTCTAACTATATATACTTTACTGCAGCATTGTCAGGACCTAGAGCCCAGCCCCCCCCCCCAACAATATGCAAATATTCATCTTTACTGTAGTACTATTTAAATATAAGTTTTTTTTTGTACTGCCTAAAAGAAAGAGTGAAAAAAAGATGAAAAAAAAGGAAAAAGAAAGAAAATTATTTCACTCCAAGTTTTATAAAGCTCTTCTTGTGGACTTTTTTATTCAATTGTCTTGTCATTATTTCAGCCAGTTGATCTTTTGTTGGTATCCATGTTATTGTTGCATTTTTTTGTAGAGTTTTTCATTTAAAAAAATTCTATATTTATATGTCTAGTCCTTTTGTTTGAGCTTTCAAATTTTGAGGCTTTGAAAGATTCTTGATTGTCACATATTAAGTTGAAAGGGTGGGTAAATTTGAAAAGATCATTTAGTAGATTTTGAATCCACAATCCCATTCTTGTAACACTGCATAGTGCCATGTATTCCACATGAAAGGTAGATGATATAACCAAGGGAATTCCCTTTGATTATCTGAACATAATTGAATTTTTCATGTTGATTACCATGCCCCCAGTTTATCTTGAGTCTTAACCACCCCAATTGGAATCTGAGTATACATCTATTTTGACCAGTTGATTTGTTTTGTCTGGATAGAGATGCAATCTCTTTATTTCTTTATGTTTTAGATATCAAAGCAAATTTTTTAGTGATATCAAGTGCTCCTCTTTAGGGTTTATTTAATTTTGTGATTACTGATTTACTGAGAAACTGAGGTCAGGTTTAGTGGCTGTTGTAACACAATTTAGAGAGCCTATTATTGTCAGGCTGAGTTCAAGTACAGAGATATGAATAGCTTGATTGGTCAGATGTCTAGAATATTTTAATGGTCCTAAATTAATACTGTAGTTCAAATCCAATAAGCATTAAAATATAACTCATTATAAGGGTCTTAGTAATTTATATCTCACTAATTATAAATGGTTTAAAATATTATAGTTGGTAGAAAAATAGATGTAATAATTCAGATACTATTCAAAGACTTTAAAAGTACTGTTTATATGTATTGTAATTTTATTGGTTATATATTTTGATTGTAATGATAAAGAATGTAGAAAATATAAACCAAAAACCCCTTCTTTTTACACCCAATAATTCTCCAATGTATCCACCTGATTTACCAGTCTTATACATGTCCAATGATGCCTCCTTCTAGCTAATACAACTTCCCATCAACAGGAGGAATGACCAATAAACCAATTAGAATTATATCACCTGCCAAAATCCTGGAGTAATAGGGATAATCCATCAAAATAAAAGAGTAAGAAAAAAAGAGTGTATATGCATGTAATATCTTAAAATAAAAGACTAAAAAACAAAAGAATAACACTAAATAATACCCAATATTAAGGGGGAATAACAGTATAAATGATGGAGCAAATTATTCCAAATTACTATGTGAAATCCCCAAACAAATATGACCAATATTGACTGAGAAACCACGGAGAAACTCAAAAAAGGGCTTGAGATGTGGGGTAACTACATGCAGTCCTTGGATGGCACTTGCACAGGTAAATCCTTGACTAATTTAGGAGAAATTAAGCATGGTAGTGATTTAAAGGTGCCATGCTTGAGTTTATTAATGAAATTAGTGCATATAACAAGGTCAATGCACCTATAACTAAATTAAGACATTGAATAAGTGCCTGTTGCCTATTTTAGTGTGTTCCCCCATATTAGGCGTATAATGTGAAAAAGGTAACTTTCACCACACAATATGGGGGGTGGACTTGCTAGAGAGTCCGCAACCTTGGACCCAAACTCACCACAGATTGAACACACATTGAGCTATTGATAAAGGAACCATACAATCAGGAATGAACACTACTTAGCAGAACAGTTATAGGTGGGTGTTCAAATAGAGTTCAGTTTGGGTTCAGTATGAGTTCAGTCTGAGTTCCATCTTAGTTCCATCTGAGTTCAGGTTGAGGACTTGCTAGAAAGTCCACCCCCTATATTGCATAGTGTTTTCTAAAAATGAAGCTATTCATGCGGGAAAAATGCAGGCAGTATGTGGCCAGTACTCAAAAGGCATTTCTGGCATAAAAAACTAAAAATTTTAAAATTGTTATTTTAATGCATTTGAGTAGCCAAATAAATAGTCATAATTAAGGTAAATTTCTCTTTCAATACAAATTTTTAATATAATTAAATTTATAGCACATATTTTCAACTTTTAAGTGATTTAAAGTGCATTTCTTGTTTTTTCCATAAAAAATGAAAAAACAGCTTTAAGTCTACTTAAAAATAATGTATTCTTATGTTTCAGGTTCTTAAAATCACCCTGGAATATTCCAGCTTAATATTGAGTACATAAGATTTATAAAAGATGGATATATGCGTATATATAAGGTGTTATAATGGCATATATTGTATTTTATCATAACTTTCACTTATGTATACAACTTGTGTACCTTTATTTATTGTTACCATGTATAATTCATCTGTTTAAAATAATATATAAGTTATTTTCACTCAGTCTTGGGAATATCCAGGCTGAAAATAATAGACATGTTGTTGTGTAGTTTGATAGGTATGTGGTTGTCTGTTGCACTTGATAGGTAAATGTTAGTTGGTAAAGGCTGGTAATGTTCCAGTTTTTCAGGGTGATTTTTTCCTAATATCTTTCTGATTAATTCTTGTTGACTTAGTTTATAACCATAATTGTTTCTTTCAATTTTAATTCCAACAATTGCATCTAGCTTGTCTTGCCATTTGATGATAAGGGTTTGACTTAAGTCTTTTTCTAGTTGATTCAAAATTTTGTTATTCTTCCCTGCTAAAATACCTTCATCAACATGTACACATAGTAAAGAATTTATTTTATTTCTCTTTAGAAAGTTCACACTGTTGCCATAGGAAGAAATTTCATATCCAATATTTTTTAATTGTTGTCCAAAGTGTTTTCACCAGCACTTTAATTCTTAAAAATTTCCATAAAATGCCTTAAGTATTCTGTATTCTTTTCTATTTTTTATTTTAAAACCAGGGGGATCTTTTACTCACACTTCTTCATCAATAGGACTAAGTAAGTATTTTTCTGTGCCATCAAAAGCATGAACAGGCCAATTGAAAATTTCTGCAATTGTAAGAATCATTTTTTGTGCTGTGAATGAAGCCATTTTTGAAAAAGTTGATTAGTAGTCTACTCATTTTACCTGTTTGAAAATATTTTCCACATATCTGGCCTTCAAAATTGTATTTTCTTTACTTTGGTCTTTCTTCTCCACAAAAACCCATCTTTCATAAAGGATTCTGGCTCTAGTTGAAGTTTTTTCTCATGACCACAAGCACACATTCAAGAGGTTTTGTATTTCTTTCTGGCAAGTCTATTTCCATTCTTCTTTTCTTAATTTTTTTGGCTGCTTCTTTTTATGTTTTTGGTTAATCAGTGGCAAAGTAACCACAGTTTTTTTTGAATGGTTTCTAATAGTTATTATTCTTCTAGCATGTTTAATTCATTAACAAAATTACCTAGTACCAACTATTGTTGGTAGTTGTTTTCATTGGTATTCATCAAGAAATCAATTGAAATTTTATAAATTATCTCTTCTATCTCATTTTTATATGTTTCTCAAGCTGAGTTTATAGTTTTCCTTTCCACAGGGTCCCAGAAGATCCAACCCTTAATCACAGTCAGAAACCCAATTACCACACATTTTTTTCTCTCAAATCCATTTTTTTCACTTTTCTTCAGTTATGTGCACATATGATGTTGTTCTAAATCTTCTGTAGCTTTCTAGTTGAGGTTTCACATTGAAAAATGCCTCCTATGAAGTGCAGGTAGAACACTTGGTTTTTGGTATTATATTTATAATTTAAGATTCACACTTAAATTTATAAATCCAAAATTGTTTTTCTAGATGACTTTCATATAGTGAGGTTCTTCCCATCTCTGTGAGAATTCTATTATAACATTCAATTTTGCCATTTTGTTGATTAAAATACAGCAATTGTTTTTCATGGATTATTCCTTTTTTTAAAGTAATGATATACATGGATTGTTATTAAACTCTCCACCATTGTCTGCTCTTAATATCTTTAATTTTTGGTTGATTTGTGTATCTAGTCTGGTTATGATGTCAATTATGCATTTTTTATCATATGACTTATTATTCAGGATATGACACTCCCTATAAGTGGTTGCAATGTCTCCTAATTTGAATATGTTTAGACCTCCATAAATTGACTCCTCCTTGATTGGTCTTGTTAAGTCTGTCATAACAATTTCAAGTTTTTCTGGATCTCTCCCAGTAAATTGCAGAAAAAGTTTCCTTCTACTCTTTCACATTTTAAATAGTTATCTTTTGCACAAAAAAATCAAAATGACTCTGATTTTTTAGAAAGATTAACTAAGGTTGAGATTGAAACTGTCAATCTACTAGTGAATAAGGATAATCATAAGTATACACAGTATAATAATAGTCCTTTCATTTTCAAAAATGAATCTCAATCATTCACATTTCCACCAAAAATAAAATGATCTTGTAGGAGTGTCAAATCCAAAAGAAAAAATGTGAGTCACAAATCAGTACAAGAGGAAATACAAGACCATTTATCTAAGTTAAATGAGTTATTGAATTTTCCCAGGATTATTGAGATTAAATCCAATCAGAAGAATTGGCCAAAAATTTACCAGTACCCAACTTATGATGGGGAAGCCAGCTCTGATTGGCAAAATTTTATTCAAAGAATTGAAGATTTACAATTCTCATATAAGTTACCAAATGAATAAATAATATCAAAACTAATTTCATTATTTAAGGATGTTTCTTTAGTATGGTTTGAAGCTCTATTAAGTGAGGGTAAAGATTACTCTTGGGCTGAATGGTAACAAATAATTAAAAATAATTCGGAGGTTCTAAATTCAGACTAGCTCAACAAAGATTATATGAGAAAACAAGGTATAATCCATTGAATGGTGACAAACCTATGGTATTTTTAATTAATATAAATAAAATATTAAATTCTATTGATCCAAATATGGATTTTAACTTATGGAAAGATAAAATAATATATAAACTACCTATGACTGTCAGAGAAATTGTTTTAGCTAGAAAAATAATGGTTAATGAATACTCTGAATTTTTTAATATTTGTAATGAAATACTATTAAACCATAAGTATGAAGCAAGGTACACCACTTAAAACCAAATTAATGAACCTGAGAAAAATCAGAATTCAAAATCACTGCAGGAAAAGAAGAGAAAACATACTGCACCTGTAGTACCTAAAAAGTATGAGACAAATAATTTTTATAAGTGTAATACTCCTTGTGTTAAAGGTCACAAATGTAAGAAAAATTTAAATATTGTTGAAAATCAGCAAGAATCTTAAAATTAAACAGAAAAAAGTAAAGATTCAAGTGCTAATGACAGTAATATCTCATATGGTGATGAAAATGAGGTCTTTATGTTGGAAGATGATTTGTCCATCTTTGAAAATCCAATATTAAGTATGGAATCAAATGTATCATTAATGAATTTTGAAGATGCTGAAATCATTAAAGATATACAAGCTGACAACTTAAGAATTACACCTATCACAGTTCCAGAAATAATTTCTGGAGAAACTGTAAATATAGTATTGGATACAGAAGCTTCTGGCTCTGTTGTTTCTGCATATACATTACTTAAAATTGATAGTGATTATAATTCAAAGCTTGAACCCCTTCAAAGTAAAAATTGAAGAGTTATTGGATCAGTACTACACCACATTGGTAAATACAAAGCTGATTTTTTCTTTAAACATCAACATGTTTATGTTAGAGTAGCTTGTGACTTTGTATTAATGGATAATACTAATTGTAGTAGCTTTTTTATCATTGGTAATGACATTCTGACAAAGTTTTGTGTGAAATTAGACCCTGCTAAAAATAATTTTAAAATTGGCATGAATGGTATAAGGAAATTTAAAATAAATTCTTTTAAAACAGTCTTACACACTGAGTCATTAATAGATATTCCTTGTAAAGGAAGAGAAACCAATTAGATGGAACTTCTGGAAACAGAAATTTCAAAAGCATCATTTGGCAATCAGATAAGTGAAGCTGGGAAGACAAATATATTGGACTTCATTAAAGCATTTCAAGTGGCTTTTTTACATGGGAAAAATGAACTTGGACTTGTAAAAGATCATGAGAAGTTAGTTATTTAAACCTGTGAAATGGATAATATTCCTGGTATTCTTAAAAAGAAACCATATTCTGCTTCACCAATGAAGAGGAAAGACATAGAGGATAATATTAAGATGTTATTAAAAATGAAAATTATTGAAAAGGTAGAAACTACACCAAAATCTTGTGTGATATTACCAGTTCTAATTTCATAAAAACAAGATAAATCAAGACTCTGTGGTGATTATAGAGCATTAAATACATTTACAGTAAATGATATTTCCCCCTTGCCAAGGATTGCCTCTATACATGCTACCCTTAGGGGTTCTAAGTACATAAGTATCTTAGATGGAAATAAAGGGTACCATTAAATTCCTGTTAAAAAGAACTCACAGAACTTTTTACTGATAACAACACATATGGGAATTTTTAAATATTTAAGGATGCCACATGGACCAAAAAATGCTCCTTCAGTATTTCAGAAGTTAATGGATATAGCATTTCATAATGAAATGATTGAAGGATGGCTAAAAGTATACATTGATTATATTATAGTGTTCTCTAAGATATATGGTGAACACTTAATCCATTTCAAGAAGGTATTTCAGAAGATGGATGAAATAAAAATCACCCTTGCATTGAAAAAATTTTAATTTGGGTTTGAGTCTTTAAAAGTGCTTGGTCATATTGTATCTGGCTTACAAGTATGTGTTGACCAAAATAAGGTGGCTGAAATCAAGAATATTGGAATTTCTCAAAATGTAAAGGGTGTAAAATATTTTCTTGGTATGTTTGGTTGATATAGACAACATTAAAGAACTACCAATTAATTTCTGCACCATTGAACACACTTACAAATAAATAAGAATCTTTCATTTGGAACAATGAAAGACAACAGGATTTTGATAATTTGAAAGAATTTTTGATGATAGCTACCATATTAGGATTACCAGATTTCTAATTACCTTTTATCTTGTATACTGATGCAATTATTATTGGTTTGGGTGCTTCTTTGCATCAAAAACCAATTGTTGAAGGAAAAATGTCAGAAGTATTAATTTGCTATATTTCACATACTCTATGAAGTAGTGAGTTGAAATATGGTGCTACTCAAATTGAATTCTTGGCTGTAGTGCAGGCTCTTGAGAAGCTGCATTATTACCTTGAAGACCAAAAATTTGAGTTAATAACTGACTGTAGTGCAGTTAATTCACTCTTAAATATGAAAACTCCTAATAGGAATATTTTTAGATGGCAATTGTCTGTACAAGAATATAGAGGATGGATGACTATTACACATAGAGCAGGAACTTTACACTATAATTTAGATCTGTTATCTAGAGTAACACTACCTACTAATGATGATAATCCTGCTTGTGTTCCTGAAACATAGATTATTAACATTTATTGTCAGCCAGACTATACCAGGAGCCCAGTAAATTTTATGTCAATTTACTGGAACTAAAAGAGGGCATAAAAATATGCTTATTATGTATATAAATTAATATTATATTGCATAATGAAATGATATAATTATTTTATTAAATATATATAATAAGTAATATATTAATTTTATTATTATATAAATTATTTATACATTTAAAATAAGCATTATATATTTTATATTCTATAAATTATGGCGCAATTTTATGTATTTAATAAATATAAATTAATAATTAATTAATTATAAACATATATTATAATTATAAGTGTAAAATTAACTTATACTTTAATTAAATTAATTGATTAAAATTATATATTAAATAATTCCATATATATCTTATTGAACAATAATATTTGGCGCTATTTTTACCCTTAATTGTGTCAGTAAAATTATTAAATAAATTAAAACACTTATTTAATCAGATGGTATTCAAATTCTCACTTTAAATTGGAAATATCATTAAATTAATTATTTGTTTGATTTAAACTAGTTATTGAATTAATTAAAAAGTTAAAACAATTAATTAAATTTGCTTTATACTGGATTAAATTGATTAGATGGATTTTTGTGTGAAAATAATTCTATTTGCTTTAATTAAATCCTTTAAATATCACTGCAATATCTGTTTTGGGTTATTTTACTCACTGTTCTAATGTTTCAGACTTACTTAGTTACTGATTATTTTAATTAATTGTTTTGGGAACTTATGGTGGGAAAATTGGTTACTTACTTATGGGTTTAGTTTATTGTTTCATGTTTTTCTCTCAATATCTAAGTTTTAGTTATATTCTTTTAATTCTTGTTTTACCTTATTACTATTTTAAATTACTCATTTGTGGCTTTTCAGAGGATTCTTTGCCTATAAAAAGCTTTGGATAATCCCCTGTAGCCACACCACTTATTATACACTCACCATTTAAATATATTTTTTAATATAATACATTTATTATTATTTTTATTAGTACTATAATTCTAATCTAAATTCTATATAAATATCTAGGTTTGAAATAAGTCTATTAATAATAACAGTGTTTTCCGTGCAGAGATATTAATACTTATTTTAAATAGATATATTATAATTTAATAAGACTCACCGTTGTGTCAAATCTTAAGAAATTCTTGTCACCTTATTTTTTCTAAGATAATTATATTAAACTATTAATTCATTTCTATACCTTCTAAACCTTTTCCTATTTTTCCTCCTCCTCCTCTCTGTTCTCTCTGTCACGCGCCACGTGACACTCGAGGCAAAAGCAGCTCATTAAATCAATAACACAGAGGTCTAAATCCATACTCGAAGCGCAGAAAGCAATTCTCCATAGCAACTGCGACTTTCCTTTGTGTACTCGCTATTTAACCGCGCTAGCCTAAAACTCTAAATCTAAATTAGTCAATCTCTCAATAGTGTGTCTCAGTCTTTTCCTCAATAAGTGACGCACAGCGCAATGGTCAATGTAATAGTACACTAAAAGGTTTATTAAATGTCTGTGAATTATTGAAAGGGGTAGTGAGCATGGACAGAATGGATAGTGGACGATTAAAGGGTTAAGGGATTTTAATGAGGAGGGTCCAGGTGTAATGGATGTATTTTTAATGGTCTGTGGTGTGTGGAATAGTGGTTGGGTATGAGGTCAATACGAGGAGGAGTAAAGGATATAAAAGGGGTTGAGTTTTTGGTTCGACACTCTTTAGAATTAAATTATAGAACGTATATATAGTTTATAGTGGTAAAGCTTTAGGTTAAAATCATTATTATTGTATCTTTCCTTATTTTCTCAGTAATCATTTCTAAATCTTGAAATCTTTGATTATTGAGTTTCCAACCCTTTGTGAAATTTTAAGAATTTTAATATTACCTTTGACTTATATTAGTATTCTCCTCAAACATATCTCGAAGCAGTAGCTCTTCCTTTGAGTCATCTTTAATTCACTTCCTTGAACATTTCCTCTGTGCCTCGACAAAGTTTCTAAACTTCTCTCTCCATCTCACTTCCAGGAACACCCTCGACCTTGTGCGTAGGTTGCCCCATTACAGTATAATTTAATTCTCCGTAGTTCTCATTCTTTGCACTACTACGTCCCTTTTCAGGTGTTTTTTCTCTAAATTCTTAAAATGGCACCTGTTCAACGCACTCCTCCTACGGGTGCTACTACTAGAGCTCACACCAGAGGCAGGCCAACAGCCACACGGCCTGTTTCCTGCACTCACTCCTTGGAGCCACTCAACCTAATGGAACGGCAACATTCAGTCCAATCTGTAGAAGACATCCCACAAGATTTTGATGACTCTAGTGATGATGAAGAAGGAGAGGATACAATGCACAAGGCACCATCCGCCCCTGCTAATCACCCTTCTGGTCAACCTTCAGAACCTGGACCATCTAATTCTCTGGAAGATTTCATGAGACTTTTCCTGAAGACCCTTTCAAATTCAACGTCTTCAGAGGGATCTAAATTTAAAACTCCTTCTATGAAGTCTCCTGATAAATTTGATGGAGAAAATCCAGACAGATTGCGGCCCTTCTTGCAAACCTGAAAGCTCTTGTTCCATAATGATTCTCAAACCTTCAATAACGACCGATCAAAGGTTGTTTACACTTCTTCATTCCTAGCGAGAAAAGCAGCAAGATGGTTTGAACCTTATCTTTTCATGCTCTCTTTGACCAAAACCCACTTACTTATTAATAACTGGGAAAAGTTCGAAGACCAAATTTTCACGTTGTTCGGTGACCCTAACAAAACTGACAACGCAGAAATTGAACTTTATTTTCTTCGCATGAGTGATAATGGTAAAGCCTCTGAATATATCTCAAACTTCAGAGCACTTCAAACTCGAGTAGGTTGGAATGATTCTGCCCTCAAGTATCATTTCAAAAAAGGACTTCCTTTGAGGATTCTGGATCACTTAAATCTTCATGGTCAGAAGATTACTACTTTAACGGATTTAATGGATTGAACCCTCGAACTCGACGGCGTTTACCAAGGACGACTTCAACATTGTTGATACGCCAACAAATCTCAAGGCCTAAATTTTAAATTGGGACCTTCTTCACACCCACAGACAACTCAATCCTCCTTGACTCAATCCAAACCCAATAAGGGAAAGGAAAAGCCTCGACCTAAAAGCTAGACCCCAGGTGATTTCAGCAAAATACTGGATCCTAAAGAAGAACTTAAAGAAGCTGAGAGGAAGAGAAGAGTGGATAATGGGTTATGTATGTATTGTGGGGGTAAGCACAAGCTGGAAGATTGTGTAAAGTTGAAGGAAAGAGAAGGTACTAGTTTGAAGTTAAAAAACTAGTAGATAGTTTACTTGTGTGCAAAGCAAACTATCTTATCTCTCCCAGTGCACAGAACCTCCATATCTTAAGGACTGGAGTTGCCTTAAACCGCTTGAGATTCATTCTTTTTAAGGAGGATACCCCCTTCAGTTGTCTTATAGACTCTGGAGCTTCAATTTCTTTTGTTAGTTTATCTTTTTCCAAGAAGTTACAACTGACATTTACAGATAACGATTGAACTCCAATTTACTTGGTTGAATCAGAGGAACCCAAATATTGGGTAAGTAAGAAATTTTTATGGGTTTTCAACTTTCCAAACTTTCCCCCCTTCGAGTGGGAATTGTCAGTCTTGGACGCCCAAAGGATGGACGATACCATTCTAGGCCATGACTTTTTAACGCATTGGAATCCTGAAATTGATTGGACATGGGGATCAATCACCCCACGCACTAAGTATATTTCTAATTCTTCAATGCAGGTCAATAGGGAGTTAAACAACCCGCCTGACAACGTCCTGCTAGAGGAAGAATCTCTGCCAGATGACTTGCAAGCATCTGATCTTTCTATAAATGAGCAATTTTCTAACCCTTCTAGCTCAATGACATCTCTCAAAGAGGATTTAAATTTCCTCAAAGTAATCAAATTATGCTCTCTCAATTCTGGTCTTCCCTTGACAGATTCTCTAGAAGATGGTGAGGATGACCAAATAACCTCTACCGGAAATCTATCATGATTTCCTTGATGTTTTCTCAATCTTCAAGGCCAATAAGTTACCACCTCATCAACCCTACAACCATCAGATAGAGTTAATAGGTCCAGTACCTCCAGCAGGTCCTGTCTATTCTTTGTCGAAGGACAAATCTCAAGTTCTTTGAGACTACATTGCAGAGAATGTAGGCAAAGGTTTCATCAGAGCCAGTAAATCTCCATCCAGCCCCCCTGTTCTTTTTGTAAAGAAAAAGGACGGTAGTCTTAGGTTGTGTGTTGACTATAGAAAGCTCAACACAGTCACTAAGAAGAATGCATATCCTGCTCCTCCTATGTCATTGCTTCTTACCCTTTTCAATGGTGCTAATTTCTTTTCTAAAATTGATCTTAGAGGTGCTTACAATCTTATTTGCATTGCGGAAGGTCATGAACCACTGACTGCAATGCGCACTAGATTTGGTAGTTTTGAATATTTAGTTATGCCTTTTGGATTGTGTAATGCACCATCAACTTTTCAAACCTTTGTCAATGACATCTTTCAAGATGTTGTTGAACAATTTGTTGTTGTCTATTTAGATGATATATTAACTTTCTCGAAGACACTGGATAAACATATTCATCATGTTCGAAAGGTTCTAAATCGACTTCGAGATCACGGTCTCTACTCCAAGCACAATAAATGCAAATTCCACCTTAAATCAATCAATTTTTTGGGTTTTACGTTATCCACTGATGGTTTAGTCATGGACAACAAAAAGGTCCAAAAAGTCCTGGAATGGCCTGAGCCCAAAACCGTAAAATCCCTCCAAGGATTTTTGGGTTTTGCGAATTTCTATAGAAGATTTATTAAAGATTACTCTAAAACTATTTCCAATCTTACTTCTCTTCTTAGAAAAGATATTCCTTTTGTGTTTACTTCTACAGAACGAAAGGAATTCAAAGCATTGAAGACTGCATTTACCACAGCTCCAATTCTTCGACACTTTGATCCTTCTGCTTCGACAATCATTGAGACAGATGCGAGCAATTATGCTATCGCAGGGGTCATTTCTCAATTAAATCCTGAAACAAAATTGTTTCATCCTGTTGCTTTTGAGTCACGTAAACTCATTGCAGCAGAATTAAATTATGAAATTCATGACAAAGAGCTTTTAGCTATTATTCATTGTCTTAAAGAATGGCGCTCTTTTCTTCTCAGCCTAAATAGTCCTTTTCAAATTCTAACTGAACATAATGCTTTGAAATACTTTATGTCTTCCAAAGTGTCAATCAGGCGTCAAGCCAGGTGGGCTGAATTTCTGTCTGAATTTCCTTTTTCTATTTTCTATTGCCCAGGTAAGAACTGCATTGTCCCAGATATCTTGTCACGTTGGGATGACGTTTACCCACAGCAGGGGGAAGCATTTTCTGACAAGAACCCAGCAAATGTGAGATCAATTTTCAATGAATCAATGTTAACGACTCATCAACTTAATTTGATGACAATTCAATTGTTTCAAAATCTATTATCCAACATCCTTGAAGCTCAGTCAAAGGACAACTATTGTTTAGGGTTAAAATACAAAATACTCTCAAAGCAAGGGGCCAAAAGATTTAGTATTGAATCAGGTCTATTAGTTTTTGAAGGTAGAGTAGTCATACCCAACAACAATGAAATAAAATTATGAATTTTAATAGTCAACATGATTCTTCATTAGCTGGTCATTTTGGGGTCGATAAAACCTACCAGTTAATAGCAAGGGATTTCTTCTGGCCAGGAATGACCAGAGAAATCAAGGCCTATATAAAAGCTTGTTACCAATGTAATAGGAATAAGGCTCCCCGTCACCGGAAGCATGGGTTGCTTCAACTGCTTCATATTCCCTCTAAACCTTGGGAATCTTTATCAATGGATTTTATTTCTCAAATTCCTCTTTCTAATAATTTTGATGCTATATTAGTAATAGTAGATATATTTTCAAAGATGTCTATTTTTATTAAAACCAATACTACTGCTACAGCAGAACATTTGTCAAAATTGTTTCTAGAACATGTATTTTACAAACATGGCTTACCTAATGATATTATTTCAGATAGAGGCTCATTGTTTGTATCCACATTCTGTACTCAACTGTGTCAACAACTCAATATCACGAGGAATCTCTCCACGGCCTATCATCCTGAAACCAATGGGCAAACGGAAAGGGTCAACCAAATCCTCGAACAATACCTTCGAATGTATGTCAGTTACCAACAAGACAATTGGACCACATGGCTACCATTGGCCGAGTTTGCTTATAATAACTTGACTCATTCTTCGACACGACAATCTCCTTTCGAAACTGTTTATGGAAGACATCCTCAATTCAACTCAATCCACATAGGAACTAGTCATCCTGCTGAATATTATCTTTGAACCATATCACGACTCCAAGAGGAACTTAAATCAAATTTGGAATTAGTGATTCGAAAGTACAACGAACAGGCCAACAAACATTGACAATCTGCTCCTTCTTTGAAACCAGGCGACAAAGTATGGCTTGATGCACGAGACATTCAAACAACTCGACAATCAAAGAAAATAGCTCAAAAGAGCTTGAGACCATTCGAAATCAACTCTGAAGTCTCTAAAACTGCATTTTGACTCAAGATACCTCCTAAATGGCAGGCTATTCACCCTGTTTTCCACGTATCTCTCCTGGAACTGGCTCGAGAAACATACCCGTGCAAGAACCAACCTCCTCCGGAACCGGTCGAAGTAGAAGACCATCTAGAGTGGGAAGTAAGCCATATCCTTGATTCAAGAATGCGCAAGGGGAAACTTCAATACCTTGTGGAATGGGAAGGCTTCCTCAATGATTCAGACAAAACGTCCTTGGAACCAGCCATCAATGTTTCTAACGCCCCTGAACTCCTAAAATCTTTTCATCTTAAATATCCTTTAAAACCAAAACCTTAAAACTCTTTTCTTTCTTTTCTTTCTTCTCTTTAAAATCTAAAACATCTTTACCTTTAAAATTTCCTTATTCTTTCTTCTTTTCTTCTTCCTTTTCATAAGTTTTTCAACCTTCTTTAAAATAAATAAAACTAAAATTAAATTAAATTAAATTAAATATATATATATATATATATATATATATATAATTAAAATTAAATTAAATTAAATTAAATATATATATATATATATATAATTAAAATTAAATTAAATTAAATTAAATATATATATATATATATATATATAATTAAAATTAAATTAAATTAAATTAAAATTAAAATAAAATAAAATAAAATGAAAAATAAAACAAAATAAATAAAATAAAACCTTCTAAAATTCCTTTAAATTTTCTTTTCTTTTCTTTTCAATTTTCTACATACATTCTTTCCTTAAAAAATTCTTTTCCTTGAACTATCAAAATTTTTCACAAACGTAACACGACAATCTTTCTCGAATTTCACTTCAACCTCTAAATATCTCTTTTAAAATTTCTTCAAACAATTACTTCTTTCTTTTAAATTCTTTTTTAAAAATTTATTTCTTCTCTTCTTTTCTTTCTTTCTTTTTCAAATAACTAAAATTCCTCAAAACTTCAATAAATAAACTTTCACAAGTAACAATTTTTTTTCTTTCATTAAATTTTCATTTCCAATAAAATTATTTCAATCAACTATTTCTTTTTTCCTACTTAAATTTTTTCCTCTCAAAATTTCAACTAAAACTCCTTCAATTAAAAAATTCTTTCTTTTCTTCTTTCATTCAAATTTCTCCTTCTTTCAAAATTTAAAACAAAATTTTATTTTAATCTTTTTCTTTCTTTTTCTTGTTTTCTCAAAATCTTATAAAAATAAATATTAAAATTTTAAATAAAACAACAAAATAAAATAAATAAATACAAATTGTTTCTACTTTTCTTTTTCTTTTTTCTTTCTCCTTCCATTTTAAATTTTCTCCTTTATTTTCTCTCGAACCAATCCCTTCATCTTCTCCAAAATCACACTTATCTCCTTCCTACATTTCTCAAAAACTTCCTCCTCTCCTACCGGTACCACTTCCCCAATTTCCAGTAGTTCTTTGGCCACATTGAAGGAAGCGGCATCAACAATCTTATTGACTTCACCGCTTAAATCTTCAATAAACCTGGTTTGTCGACCTTGTCAAGGTTTCTTTGACCATACCTGGTCGAGAGTCTCTTTGATATCCTCCCTCGAATCAACCACTGGTTGATTTGCCTTGACTGGCAGCAACGGCGCAGCTTCCACAATTGGAACTTCTGCGATGACATCTGGATTCTAAAACAAGATCATCAGTAACATAATTTCTAAAACAACAGAAGAATGGACTTACTTTGAATATGGGTTCAGCCTCTAAGAATAATTTTGGAGAAACCTCCACCGCCACTTCTTTCTCCTCTTTGTCATCCTCGATGACCACCCATCGCTTTTTCGGAGTTTGCCTTGAAATGAGAACTTCTTCCTCATCTTCCTCCACCAACTCATCTACCTCCTCTTCTACCCTTCGTTTTTTACCAGTGGCTTGGGTTACCCAGGTTGCTACATCATCTTCAACTTCCTCCTCATTCTCTCCCACCAACTGATCACCCCCAATTGAAACATCCCAAATGTCCTCGACTACCTCTTTTGTTTTTGGTGTCACCCAATATTTGGTTTTCGTGAATCAATGCTTGATGTCCGCATTTTTCGACAAGACATCACATGCCACCCGTCTCCAGCGGCAAAACTCGCACTTCTGGCAAGGACCTTGTGTCGCCGTACTTTCAAAGCAAAAGTATTCCATCAATTTTCAGGCTGTGCAGGCCTGGGAATATTTCTGGGTAACAATTACCCCATCCGCTTTAGGGTGTGGAGGCGTGGGAGTTGGGGTAGGACAATTCATCATAGTAAATTATAAGGTAATTATAATAAAAGGGGAGGGAAACTAGTGTGTGAAGTATGTCTCACGCTCAACGAAGCTTGCGTTTTTTATACCAGGGCATCTGTCACGCGCCACGTGACACTCAAGGCAAAAGCAGCTCATTAAATCAATAACACAGAGGTCTAAATCCATACTCGAAGCGCAGAAAGCAATTCTCCATAGCAACTGCAACTTTCCATTGTGTACTCGCTATTCAACCGTGCTAGCCTAAAACTCTAAATCTAAATTAGTCAATCTCTCAATAGTGTGTCTCAGTCTTTTTCTCAATAAGTGACGCACAGCGCAATGGTCAATGTAATAGTACACTAAAAGGTTTATTAAATGTCTGTGAATTATTGAAAGGGGTATTGAGCATCGACGGAATGGATAGTGGAGGATTAAAGGGTTAACAGATGTTAGTGAGGAGGGTCCAGGTGTGATGGATGTATTTTTAATGGTCTGTGGTGTGTGGAATAGTGGTTGGGTATGAGGTCAATGCGAGGAGGAGTAAAGGATATAAAAGGGGTTGGGTTTTTGGTTCAACACTCTTTAGAATTAAATTATAGAACGTATATATAGTTTATAGTGGTAAAGCTTTAGGTTAAAATCATTATTATTGTATCTTTCCTTATTTTCTCAGTAATCCTTTCTAAATCCTGAAATCTTTGATTATTGAGTTTCCAACTCATTGTGAGATTTTAAGAATTTTAATATTACCTTTGACTTATATTAGAATTCTCCTTGAACATATCTTGAAGCAGTGGCTCTTCCTTAGAGTCATCTTTGAATCACTTCCTCGAACATTTCCTCTGTGCCTTGACAAATTTTCTAAACTCCTTTCTCCATCTCACTTCCAGGAACACCCTTGACCTTGTGCGTAGGTTGCCCAGTGACACTCTGCTTCTTATTCTCCTTCTTCTAGACAACCGGCTTACATTTATGGTATTTATATTTTATATCTTGTGGATGAATATATGCAATTAATTCTTGATAATTATTCTTCAGATCCTGACTTGAGTAAACTAACTACATAATTAAATGATCTATCTAATTCTTCAATGAGTGTTTTGATAAAAAAATTAACACAAAAATATAGCGAAGCATTAGAAAAAGGTAAATTTTCCATTGAAGATGGTTATATATATTATAGGAAAAAACTAAGCAATGAAATTGTAATCCCCCCTTCAATGAAGGAGTTAATGTTAATTATATGTCATGTTGATATATTAGCAGGTCATTTTCACTTCCATAAAGCATCAACCAGAGTAAAAAATACAGCTTGGTGGATTGGCATGTCTGATGATGTTCAAAAATATGTTTAGACATGTGATTCTTGTCATAAATTTAAAAGATTGACAGGCAAAAGAGCTGGTTTTTTACAACAAATTGAGCAATCAAAACTCCATGGAAATAGTTAACATGGAATTTGTAACAGGTTTTAAAATAGCAGGGCATAAGAGTTATAACTCCTGCTGGGTAATTTTAGATAGATTTACAAAAAAAATTAATTTTTTTCCTACCCACAAAGAGATTTCTGCAAAGGACTTGGCTTTTTTATGGTGAAAAAAGATGTTAAATATAGCACGATTCCCCAAAGTGATAGTTTCTGACAGGGATCCAAAATTTACTTCTGAGTTCTGGACATTACTTATGGATGTTTCAGGTTGTCAATTAAAACTTTCTACAGCACACCATCCACAAACTGATGGGCTAGCAGAAAGAATGATACAAACTTTGGAAGATATGATAAGAAGATATTGTGCTTTTGGTCTTAACTTTAAAGACAATGACAAATTCACGCATGATTGGGTAACCCTTATCCCAGGTTTAGAATTTGCATACAATAGTACAGTACATTCTGTCACTGACAAAAAGCCATTTGAGTTATGGTTGTGTTATGTAACTAATACCCCTGCTAAAACTCTTAATAAATTATCAATATTGGAAATTCATCCAGGTACAAAATCTTTTCTTCAAATCTAACAATTATGCAGAAAGCATGCTCAAGAATTTATAAGTATGGCAATTGAGTATGAGAAGAGAAGATGGGATAAAGCCCATAAAGAGAAAATTTTCAAAGATGGTGATGAAGTCCTTATTTCTACACTACATTTCGATTTAAATGGTAATTTTAAATAGAAAGTTTCATTCATTGGACCATTTTTAGTAAAAAAGATGGTTGGTAACAATGCTGTTGAAGTTATATTATATGCACCATATAATAGAAAACATCCAGTATTTCCTATTTCTCATTTAAAACCATACTGTTCTAATGATACTGCTCTATTTCGAAGAATATTATGAATGCATAAACAGCAAGCTGAAGAAATAGTTGAAAAAGCCAAAATTGAAAAGATACTTGAAAAGAGACATGTTACTAAAGAAAAGGGAGTTGAGTATCTGTTAAGGTTTAAATAGAAATCAAGTGAATATGACCAGTGGATTCCTGAAAATGAAATATCTGATCTTAAAAAAGTCTTGAAAAAATTTAAACCAAAAAAATACTGTAAAATACAGTATATGTAATATAGAAATTTTCAAATTATCTTTCTATCTGCTCCTTACTTATTAATTAAAATTTCTTAACATTTTTTTAATTTTTTTTGGGTAAGGGACTGTCAGCCTAGGTATCCCCAGGACTGAGTATTTCCTATGTTTAAAATAAGATAACCTTAATGGAATTAAGCTAATAAGTGAAATTTATGTTAATAATAATTATATATATGGTTATTATGCTTATATATATATTGGGGGGTATCAAATTTGAAATCTTCCATTTCAAAATAACTATTTTTTCCACCAAATCAACCATGATAATTTTTCTAAATATTCCATATTGTGCCCCCAAAGCACCTTTTTACTGAGAATTATGTTTGTGGCTTTATTTTTGTGTTGTGAAATACCTTTTAAATCATTACACATTTCTAACTTTGATACCCCCTATTTATTACACTATTAAATGACTTATATAAGTTTTAATAGCTTATCCATAGCCCCATAATACTTATTAAGGTGCTAATGGAGTCATAAAATACTTATATTAAATGATATTAAGTAATTATAGACATACATAAGCTTATCTGTATGCATAAACCTCATATTCAGTGAAATATGTAGTTATATCATGTATATATAGGTCTATAAGTGGGTTTAAACCTCTAAATAACCTATAAGCTTTATTTTTCTGCTTATTATAGGTAATATGGACATATTCAATGGACTCATTACACCTACACAAGCATATACACCTTTTCCAGGAAAATATATTAAGTTTAGACAACTTAATCTGCTTCCTTTGATTGATTTTTATGTATTTATGGGTTGGGATATGATTACTGGGTTAATATGGATGCTTGGGGATGTTATTGGGGGCTTGGAAAGTTGATTTGGTTCCTTTATATGCTTTGTGTTTCACTCTATACACTTTGGATGGGTTATTTTACCTGTTTCTTTGTGGTATCCCCTTTTATATGTTTTCTCTATTTATGGTATGGATTTATGATATCATTAATTGTAATGGAGGGTCCTTAATGGAGGTCTGGGTGTTGAAACTGCTTGAAGTGGAAGCCATGTGGAGGTTATGAGCCCTCACAGTGCTGTAATTTCTGGGGAGAGCAGTGACATCATCTGGATTGAAGGTCTGTGCACTCCAGTGGATTTTGGTATAAGTAAGGGATGATTTGATGGGTTATTGGACATCACTTACTTACTACAACTCAACCAAACACCAGAAAAAAAATATGGGCACCTGATAGCAGGTGCCAATCCATATCTTTTACTTGACTCAATTTCAGCTCAGCTATAATTCTTCTAGAAAGTGTGCACACTTAACAATGAGCACACTAGCTTGTGCAAGATCAAATCAAATTTACTCTTAAATTAAAACCAAATATAGGTATAGGCACCTGCTAGCAGGTACCACTTGATTTTTTGTGGTGAAACATTATAAAACAATTATTATCATATACAAATGAGCCTGCTACCCATCTGCTATGCAGACAGACAGCAGGCTCACACACACATCCGGACCTTTGGCCCAGATGTGTGTGCCTGCGTGCCACACACCTTGCATGATAGATATATCTTACAATCTCAGGTTTTTAGTGGAATGATTGGTTGTGAAATGAGAATTGCTGGTGGGACTGCTGCATCTAGCAATGCACAGCCCTGAGTATTCAATATGGAATCAGTCAGGGTCATTTAGGTTAGCAGCCGAATATGCTAAGTTTTAGGAAGTTAGGGCACCAGTTCTTTTATATTTATAGATATATTTTAAAGCCTTTATAAATTGATATTTTCTTTATATTAGCTACAACTATATTTTATTAACCTATTTTCCACCACTAGCCCACACCAATCCAAATATTGTGAGTAAATACTGAGCATAACTATTTTATTAGTCTTCCCTGAGGTTTAATCACTAAATCATTTATAAATAAGTAGTAGGACCATTAATATTTACTATTAAATCATACTTAGATACTAGCATACACTGACAGTTTGACACCCCCTATTAAAATTATGGTAAAATGTAAATAGGCGTAAATTTTTGGCACAGGGTTTTTTCAGCCGCTGGAAAAATTTGTCAAGTCACCATACAAAACATATTGCGCAATGAAGAGGAAGTATTAATAACTTTTTTGTATCACACAACAATGCTAGGAATTTTTCAGTCACGCGATGTGGCTCAGCATGATTCGTATCTCTATCTTTGGATATCACAAGATAGTATGATATTCAAACAGAAATTAACATGCTGTTTGCTCCAATCCTTAGCTACTCAGCCTCAGGAGCCACGTGTCCTGTAAATGAAATATTCAAAAAGAATTGGTTAGTAATCATCTAAGCATGCGATTTGTAACATGGTGACGGAGATAGCTAATCTCTTTCAAGATTCCTTTATTTGTTTTGTTTTATGATCCAGGTTTTCCCTCAACGCTATCGCAAATTTGAACCTTTCCTGGTATCCGAACAAGATGAAAATAATACCTGGGATTGAAATAATATTATAACTTCTTGGTGGTAGGTAACAGACGGGATGATGGAGAACTCTTAGCGAACTTCAACGAGCACGTTGTTCCATTTTTTAAAGTAGCCTCATTTAAATCGTTATACTTGTTTTCCCTTAATTTGTAATTAGTTCCGACTCCAAAACAAAATTTATGAAGTACTAAAAGTTTTACAGCCAGTTTCTGAGAAGTACAGAACGATATGAGAGTCAAAAAAAAAAAAAAAAAAAAAAAAAGACATCATTTTTAATTTGAGTCGTCATTAAAACCGCCTGATCAAATACATCTTTCGAATTATACAAACGTACCCACCTGTTTATGTCTATTGATAAAACGTAGCAGGAAGCCCGCCTGCCCTACCCTGCGATTGATCTTAGCTCCGGGTCTCTCACAAATCCCGTTAGAATCTTCTTAGCATATGAAAACTAGTGTGATCATTTTACATATTGTTCTTTTGTGATTATAAAATAGGCGGGCGGTGAGTGAAATCAGATTTCAAAATACAAGCGGGCAAAAAAATCCCCCTGCCTCCTTGAACAAAAATATTATATAGATGCCAAAATTTTGATCATTGAGTTGTAGGTGTTAGCTTGATGATATATCTTACAAAGCAAAATACTTGTATAATTTTCTGACTTCAAAAGTGGCTTAAGAATATTTAACTTAAATTCCTCCTTCCATTAGATTATATTTTAAGAATATAATGAACGGAAGTTTTTATTGTTTTGTTCTAGCTGAGACGCTTTTTTTTGTTTGTCACGAGGAAATCAAATGCCTTTTTGTTCGGAATCCATCAACCTTGAGTCATGTCGTAATCTTTGATGTCAACTAAATAAATTTATTGAAATTTAAGCGTTGCGTAATTTTGAGTTTCCAGTCTCTCACCAGATGTTAGATTTAGTTATTTGATATCTCTTATAATCATACATCTTAATTTGAGCCCAGTCGTCATATTTGCTCTACACATGGCGCTAGAATTAGGATTTCGCCAAAAAAATAAACAATGATGTCCATTACTGATAAAGACGCGCCATTACTAAAGCATTCTAGATTGTTGAAGAGATATATACCAGTCAACCGAGATCATTGACCTCTTTTATTCGGATTTTACCTGATAAAGAAAATTTCGCGTTCATCCTCTTCGTATTAATCCACCGAATTGTGCCACATGGAGAAGGAATTAGATTAGCCTACAGACTCATCTAAATCCGGTTAATAAAAAATAATAATTTGTAACGGCCAACATAAAACTATTTTTTTTAATTTCCTCGTGAATACGATCTAGACCGTGCGTATGACAGGAACTAAAAAGAAGGAGTAAATGTATAATAAGAAAGAGCGAAAATCCACTAAGGTTTAACATGTGAAGGCTTCCCATTCTATGCTTTGAGATGCTGAAGTCTTGCGTCGAAATATTTGTAAGCTTTTCATTTGCGTGCAGGATCCAGATCTCAGATTATTGTCATGCCTCAGTGATGCAATGTAGTGTAAGTGAAGCTTGTGGACTAGCTTAGTACTGTAGCTTTGTATCAAGTTGGAGTTCCTAAGCTCTCTTCCTTGGATTTCAATTAAACAAATATCTTTAGCAGCGCATTTACTATCTTTTAGTATACTAGGCTTATGAGTGCCGGTACGACATCTGCCAACTTCAGTATTTCACTCGGATAAATATGGTCATTAGAAAATTACGCAATCGGCCAGCACCAACTTACCAAAGTTAAAAAAAGATGAGCACTTTCAGGGTGCTAGCTTTTTTACACTTACTGCTTTTGCTATCATGTCAATTGGTCATTGCAAGTTTTGCAGCCTAGAACCGTTTAAAGAATGTGCTGGAAACGCTAAATCAATAATCTACTGTAAATATCACGCTTTGAAAGATATGCTCAACTTAAAGCTTAAAAGGCTTTGGGGATCGCTGAGAGTAAAAGTCATGATACTTAGGCAAGAGAGAAGTAAGGCAATATCAATCCTGGTAGCTCCTCTTTATATGCAGGCAAAGCAATTGAGCTTTACAACACGCTAAAAAAGGCGGCAACTAATCAGCTGTGTATTAATAGTTTGTGTCCAAAAATTAATAGTGCTATTGATTCTGTCGATAAACCCGCTACGTTAATTCAGTCTAAGCTACAAGCCAACTTCCACAAAAGCTCAACTTGTTTCTGGTGAAATTTGGAGATTGGTCTTTCCACGAGTGGTCACGAAAGTTCTTCTGCTGTTGTTTCGAAAAGTCTCTTTATCATGGACAGAGAGCTTCAAAGTTATTATCCCATACTTCCGAGCATTTCTGAGATTTCAGGCTCATATCATCGTTTTGGAAGTCATGAGTCCCTGGTTGGATTGGAAAACTCAATGCTTCCGCTTCCTCCAGATCCCTACAGCTTAACCCCTGCGCAACGGCCCTATGTCCCGGATGAGGTATCAAGTTTCAGCTTTGAACTGCCAATTCACGAGCATTTTCGAACGCTTCAAATTTGGTTTGATCAAGAAGGCTTTCGAGAAGTTGCACCTCATTTTCATTACGCTTACCATGACCTTGCACGGAACCTTCTATATTTTATTCCCGACCAAGTGAGATATCCATATCATCACGATCCTCTATTATCGCCACCTCTTATGCGGCGGGTGGTAGCACCTGCATATGAAGAGGTTTTTGCGAACATCAAAGGCAAAAAAAAGATAGCTTGGGGCTCTGGAAATGATTTCATTCGACGAAATGCCCGCTTGAGCATTGCAACACTAGGAAAGTATGTGGTACAACATCAAGACGGAGAAGATGCTAGGAATACTTGGCAGTTTAGTTATCAAGTCGAGGAACGGCTAAGCCTTCAAGGAAAACCTATGAAGGGGGAAAGGGTATTGGATTAATTTCTTTTTATTTTTATTTTCTATCATGGATCTGATTTCAAAGATATGGTTT
This sequence comes from Hemileia vastatrix, assembly GCA_030280995.1. Lineage (NCBI taxonomy): Eukaryota > Fungi > Basidiomycota > Pucciniomycetes > Pucciniales > Zaghouaniaceae > Hemileia > Hemileia vastatrix. Next base: position 18,064,725 of record JASXTE010000008.1, on the reverse strand, counting down.
CTCATTCAACCTCATTTCGTTACAGTGCTTGATTCCGCTGAGTTTTGCTTGTTCGCCACAACTTCTTTCACCCGAGAACTCAAAAAAAACAACTTTTCTAAACTGCGTTAAAAAAAATTTGGTTCCCAAGAAAGTAGCCACCCTCATTGATTCAAAAGAAAGCTCAGGTTGAACTTGTGATCATTATGGAAAGAGTGGGAAATGATTTTTTGTAGTTCCTTTAGTTCAACAACTTCACAACTTGTTAGTTTTGTGAATATACACCGCTATGGCCGCATTTCCAATTTGAAACGACTCGTTCTTAGCAGATTTTCCATTCCATATCAAAGTATAAGGAATCAAAATAACGTTGATTAGTTTAGCTTTTTTTTTTTTTTTTTTTTACTTTTTACACTACTATAGCATCTTAAAAAAATTAGCAGAATTTTTTGAAGTTTTTAAGACTAATGGTATCAGCTTCATCTCCCAAGTATTTACATACAGAATGGGTTAGAAATATTTCTTCATAGTAACACACCTTTAAATGTATTTGAGCACAATTTTTCCTCTCCTTATTAATCATAATTTGATGGAAGAAATGTAGTTTCATAATATAAAGCTTCTTTTTCATAGCTTCAATTTAGCATTCTTTGATCTGATTACCAAATCATTTATGAATTATATCTTTCAAAGTTTTATTATTATTGCCTTTCTTACTTAGATAGAACACTCAACTAGCATTGGTGAAATGTATTTCATGATCCTGATTCTTGAATTTCTATTCAGGTGGCTTTCTATATGTGTGAGTTGGAACTTATGATTTGATAGTATTATGTAAGTAGACATTACTCTAAATCATATTTTCTAAATGAGTCTCGCAAGTTGAATTTAAGAGCTTGTATCACTGACTTATAAGATATAAAGGAGTAATTATACTACTTTTATTATTTGTTAATCATATTTGATTCAAGATTTATATGAGTTTTTGATATCCAATATCATCAACTCGCAACCTGCGCTCAAAACTCTTCCTCAATACTTCATATCTTTCTTATTCTCTACCTTATTACCTTTCATCTAACAAGTTGGATTTTTAATGTTCGCTAAAGTGATTAATCCACAGGCTAATAAAAAAACAGAATAAATCCTCTTTCAGCCAACAATGCAACCAGAACCATACAATAAAATGGAACTTTTGGAGGAGGCATTTGTTAGAATATTTTTCATTCCGTTTCTATTTGTATCTAGTCCTGTGATTATATTTAAATCTGTTTTTCCTAACTTAGCATTAGTCTATTCCGCAGTACCTGTATTTATTGTATAAAGAGGTGCCTTCCTGTCTCTGTTTTCGGCATCTCTTTTGCTACTCATTTATCACTTGTTTGAACTTTCTCTAACTCTTACTTTTTACTTTTCTTCTCTCTTATTCGCACCTTTGGTGCTCTTTCTTCTTCTAACAGCTCTTATCACTTTTTACTTCTTATCTTAATATTTCCTCTTACTGATGGGACTCACTGGTTTAGGTAGTGCCTTGTGTTAGTCTCTGCTCTTATGCTGCAATGAAACTATATCCCTTTTGCTACTCATTTATCACTTGTTTGAACTTTCTCTAACTCTTACTTTTTACTTTTCTTCTCTCTTATTTGCACCTTTGGTGCTTTTTCTTCTTCTAACAGCTCTTATCACTTTTTACTTATTATCTTAATATTTCCTCATACTGACGGGGCTCACTGGTTTAGGTAGTGTCTCGTCTCTTATCACTTTTTACTTCTTATTATAATATTTCCTCTTACTGACGGGACTCACTGGTTTAGCTTAAAAGCATTAACTAATGTTTTTTTTTATATATTCTTATGTAGTTTTTCTTATCAGTAATTTTAACAGAAGTTTATTTGGTAACATTCTTCTTCTATTTCAAGTACTATATACCATGCAACTGTGAATTTCTTTTTGCCAGTATATTAGCCTAAGATACAGCTAGATCCAAAAACATTGAGACAAAAATGAAAATTTTCGAAAATTTATTTACAACCTAAAAGTTGAGCTGTGTTATTTTTTTGACTTCTTCAATTCATTTTGTGACAGTCTGTTTCTTCTCTTTCAATTTAGATGATGACGAAAGGCGAAACAACAGATAAATCAACCCGATTGCCACAAAATGAATTGAAGATGTAAAAAAAATACTGCATCACAATTATTGGGCTGTCAATAAATTTTCGAAAAATTTCATTTTTGTCTCAATGTTTTCAGATCTGGCTGCATAAATAATTTGGAGATAAAATGGGCTGGAGGAGCCAGGAAGAATCAGAATAAAAAAGAATAAAAAAAGAATAAAAAAATATTTGGAAGTGCAGATTTATAAAATAAGATGATTGGGGCTATTTCTACCCAATCTAATTATAATAACCTATAGCTTTACTTTCATTTCTATTATCTGGATATTAATATATAAGACTGGTTGGTTTCAATTGTATTCAATTGATTATCTTGTTATCGTCCATTTATATTCTGCCTTGTATACAGCCACATCCGAAAACATTGAAACAAAAATAATTTCTTTTTAAATTTGTTGATAGCCAAAACGTTGAGCTGCAGTATTTTTTTGGCCGCTTCAGTTTATCTTATGATAGTCGGGTTGACTTCTCTTTAAACCTTGATAATGAAGAGGGGCTAAACGACAGAGAAATCAACCTTTGCCACAAAATGAACTGAAATGTCAAAAAAATACTGCAGCTCAACTTTTGGCCTGTCAATAAATTTCTTTTTTGTTTCAAGATTTTCGGATCTAGCTGTATCTTTTTTTAGTACTTTATATTATCTGAAATTCTGATCATTATTTTTTAATAATTTTTTCAATAAGGTTTATTTGATTTGCACAGTGGCCTCAAACATTTGTGTGAATTGTCACAGCGTATATATTTTGCCTACTTCATGTAAACTTTCTATCAATTCGTCAAAAACACATGGATTCAGGTCAACTCAAACCCATAATTTAAGAGTATAGAGTTGAAAAACTGAAAATGGTGACTTTTTTCTTCTTCATTAATCTCACATTTCAAAAGAGTCCCTTTAAGAAAATAGAAAATTACTCCAAAATTTGTAAGCGTAAAAAGCTACACAATGTAATGCTAACTATCTCACCCAAGTATGATATTAGGTTTGTCAAAATAGCTTCTTTCATGAGCTATACTGAAGTACTAATAAGCCTAATACCAATGAATTTGCATTTGGAAGATCACCTGCCATCAACATCATTTTTTTCACTTATTCTTTTTTAAATTAAATTTGGTGATTTTTTATTCATCTTTTAATCAAGATGCTGTACCCCTCTTGTCTGAAGTTCTCTTTTAGCGAAAACGGGAAGGGGGAAGGGATTTTTTTTTTTTTTGAATTATGAGATTACAGAAGAGATGAGCTCAAAAGTAATCAGGCTGAACCCGTAAATTGACAGACTAAACACTGGTCACTAACTAACTTAACAAGCAGGCATAATTCATTCAGCGTTGAGGGAATCAGTATAATGCATTTATCAGATGTCATTTTTTTTCCCACCAAATCAGCCATAATATATTTTTCATTATATGTATGGTATATCTCGCACCAACTGAATGAACATTTAGTCAAAGTTAAATATGAGACTTTTCTTCTGATGATTGACTACAGTTAAAGTGGAAAATGTTGCCAAATTTTCAATCCAAAATTGACAGATTTGACCATTTAAAAGGGTACGGGCGAAAAAGATTACCCAATTCAAAAGGGTCAGAGGGCATTCTTGAATTGGCAAATATTTTTTTCATCAGGGCGGATTTATTTTTCTGGGATGAAAATTTTGTAAGCTTTCTGGCTTTAGCAGTGTGATTCCAATTGAATGTAATGGATGCAGGGTCGATTATTTGTGTTAACTAGTTATTATTTTATACTATCTAAATATATGCAGTCAAGTACTAGTCTGCACTATTACCATGGTTAGTCTCCCCAGATCATTACTATATTCAATTATATAGACGACTCGCCTTATAATATTACGAAAAATTGATTTCAAAACTGTAGTAATGTATCATGAAAAGATTGTTGCAGATAAACGCAAACTAAAGAACGTTGCCAGATCATTAGAAGCAGCATAACATAGGATTCTAGTAACAATGCTAGCTGGTCTCTCCTTCACTATATCGAATGAGGACCCCCAATGTTTTGTGAAGATTAATTTACTTCACGCAACACTTCCCTTTATAATATAACCCCAGCCCTGCACTGAGAAAATCAACAAGGTTCTTGCAAAAACAAATATTTAGGTTATATTTTTATTTTTCAGTAGATATTTGAGCATAAATTTCGCCACGAAACACAGTCCTTTCTAACATTCCGTTGAAGCGGCGTGGTTTATCTTGCTGCTGACCGACCCTCAAGTGCCCTTCGATTGTTACCGCTAACCATAAAGCCAGCCCCATCTTTGTTGAGTCCCAGCCAGCGCTAGTCGAGCAACAGCCATCATGTCTTTGACCTCTGCCCTTCCTCCTCCTTCATTCGATCCTCCGTCCAACGGCATCACCCCCGTCGATTTGACGTCCTATGACCCTGAACAAGTGATGATGATGGAAGAACGTCTGATCTTGCTCGATCGCGACGATACTCCGATTGGGGAAGCAAGCAAGAAAACTTGTAAGCTCTACTTGCATCATGCCTCAACTATTATTCTGCTGATAACTTAGTCATACTCGACATCTCTTTAAAGGTCATCTTATGACCAATATCCTTCCACCAAAGTCACTTTTGCATCGCGCTTTCTCATGTTTCTTGTTCCGTCCATCGGATCACAAATTATTGCTTCAGAAAAGAGCAGCAGAAAAGATTACATTTCCCAGCATGTGGACCAATACTTGTTGCAGTCATCCTCTCGCCATTCCGTCAGAGATGGAAGTGTCCAACCAGATTGGTATACATTCATCTTACTTGTGATTGTCTTTAGCATTGCACTCTGCTATGATCGGTGACATCATTCTTTTTCCATTTTTTTGTGTTTGCTTATCTCCGTGTAAATCCTACGGACCGAATGATGTCACATTTGATTTCCCAACACCCAAAAACACGTCTAATGATATGTGGATCCGTTTTATCTCCGTTCTTTGTTTAATTGCGAAAAATTCGCTTGAACCTTCGCATGGCCGCGGGCATGGCCAGGTGTTCGAAGAGCTGCTCAGCGTAAACTTAAACATGAGTTGGGAATCGAGCCCGCCCAGCTCCCACTCGATGACTTTGTTTATCTTACCCGAATTCATTACTTGGCTCCCAGTGACGGTATTTGGGGCGAGCATGAGAGTATGTTGGCTTTATTAACTGCTTTTGATAGCTTTCTTATTCGCTGCTGGTACTTGGCATCGTGTCACATTGTTGGCCAATCAACTTTCTGGGAGTGATGTTTCGCTTCTAGAATTGGATTATATCAGTTTGATCAATTACCTTGATAAGAATACACAATTGAAAGGTTGTTGAATAACTGAACAGGATGGCTTTTTTTTAAAAAAAAATCCTTTTATTAGATTAATATAAAAATGCAGAAAATGTATCAAATTTAAACGCTGACCATAGGCAATTTTTTTATATTTACTAGTTGACTATATCTTGATCATTACTGCTGACGTTGACCTAGCGGTTAATCCTAACGAATGTTCTGATACTTCTTGGGTCTCCAAAGAACAATTGAAAGTCATGCTAAATAATCCTGGTGGGTGAATCTTTGGGATTTTTATTTAATAATTGAAGAGAATATTTCCATCCTCGGAATGTTGGATGTATAGCCGCTTATCACAATCTTTGATAGCGCATGTAATTTTGGGATACGTTAAATTTTATCCTTTTATAGACTATTTAGATGCCGATAGAACCATATAATAATACGATTGATAAACACCATGTATTGCTAGGTGGAAGAACTAATTTTTTTTGTTTTATTTATTCGCAGAAAATACTTTCACCCCATGGTTCAAATTGATTGTAGAGAACTATCTTTATGACTGGTGGGACCGATTAAAAAATGAAGCAATGGAAGGCAAGTTAAATGCTCTTAAGTTGGCTAACAAAAATCCTCAAGAGCTAGGTGAAATTCATCGAATGGTTTGAATTATGCGGTAATATAAATTTTTTATGGACTTTTTTTTATTAAAAAACCTTTAAGGGCTGGAAGAGGTGGGAAGGGGGGGGGGGGGGGGGGGGGAGGGTTTTGTGATGCTGTTATATTGTTTTGAGGCTGCGTTTTGCTTAAAAGTAGCTCTCTAAAATTTATAATATACGTATTTTTATCTATATATATATATATATATATAATGCAGTTCTGGCTATTTTAACACTTCACTATATACTACATCTCACTGTTAACAAAGCCAGTAATGAATTGAATGCAGATCATGTTTGTTTGTTGACTGGTCTTACACTAATTGGTTACTTGTAATGAAATTTAACTTTAAACCGCCCTCTTATCAAATGTTGCAAGAATGCACAACTAGTCAAGTGCTTAATGAAACTTTTAATTATTTTTGGAGCAGAGAATAAATTATTGTACTCATTTTTTGATATCAAAGTAGTTCAATCCACCATTAAATTAATGACAGATGAAAAATAAAATACCTCAATCATTGTCTGTCTTTATTATTATTGATATGGAATCTATCAAAGTTTGAGTTAAATGGTAATATTTATTTATGTGCGGGAACTAACACTATAACTAAAAATTGAGTTATAAGAGCAAAATAGGGGGTATCCAAATACTTGCTTCTGCCATTAGAGATTCCTTCTTTTTTTCCCCCAGATCCAATATTAATAATAGTGGAAGATTTTTATCCAATAGCTTCTGGGCTATTGGATAAGAAAATTAAAATAACCCATTTCTTTCTTTCTAATACCCCAATTTTCATTCATAATGGCAGATACCACACACACAAAAAAAAAAAAAAAAAAAAAAAATCCAATTAAACTCAAACTTTTGCATATCCCTCACCCAATATGGAGTGTCAGTTCTGGAAAACCCACACATACAAATCTGTACTTAAATTTGAATGAATCCAAGCTTATCTAAGTGTAGATTTCCAAAACACACTAGCTGTTAGGATTTGGTTGAGAGGTGAGGAGGAGGAGCACTATGGGTGCTATGCATTGTAAAGAGGCAGAAGAGTGGGTATTGCATAAAGGGGTTATATGGGGCAAGCACTGTGGAGCACTCCTCATTGGACAACTTATATAGTAATCCAGTTACTTCTTAGTCTCACTGATTTATCAGCATAGTCAGCCCTGCCTCACTTTTGGTAACCCCAACATAGTCAGTCTAGTTGATCTCACTGCTTAGTAGCATAGTCAGTCCTGTCTCAGACTAACATCAGCGCTAGTAGTAGTCCACCTTCATAGGTCCTAACATTTTGTCTGATCTTAATTGGCACACGACTGAAGAACAATGAATCCCTCAGGTCAACCTGATGCAGCAACCTTTTCTGCAATGCAAGAAAAAATGACATGCTTGCAAGAACAAAACTCCAGACTGATGGAAGGTCTAGCAGAATAAAGGCCATTGTATTGTGGCCCCACTGAAGTGGAGCTGGACACTTCTGAAGCTAAGGCACTGGCACCGCCTACAACACCAGTGACACTTGTCAAAGTCCTAAAGATTGTGGTCCCAGAAATCTTCAATGGAAAACAAGGTGCCCAAGAAGATCAGTATGTGTCACAGGTAAACCTCTATGTCTTGCTCAACAGGCATCAGTTTCCAGACAAGCAAGCAAAAATTGGGTTCACAATATCATACCTCACAGATGAGGTGGCGCGCTAAGCAAAGCCATACATCAAGGAGCTCCTTGAAAATTATCAGTCAGCAACAAATTCCTGCCAGTTCATGGCAGAATTTGAGTTAGCTTTCAATGACCCTGACATGGCCACAACCTTGGAGAATGTGTCAAACCACTTACACCAAAAACATTCAGTGGCCAAGTATGTGTCAGAATTCTGGGGCCACTCCAGCTATGTCACAACATGGGGTGAAGGGGCACTCATGTTTCACTTCAGGGATGAGCTCTTATCAAAAATAAGAAATTACCTAGTCATCCACCCTCATCCAACATCCCTCCAAGCACTCATGGAGCTGGCTATCCAAGTCAATAATGAGTCTAAGCACCAGCAAATGGATGGCTGGAGTGGCACTCCTCAGTGGTTCAGCTATGCCTCATCAAGTGGGGCCAGTGCCAGGGACCCAAAAACCATGGATCTTGATGCAGTAAATGCATGTGGCACTAATGAAAAAAGAAGGTTATCTGATGAGGAATACCAGATTCACTTGAGCAGAGGGATGTGCCTCCAATGTGGGAGTAGTTGTCATCTGGAAAGGGAGTGTCAGGGAAAAATGAGGGTTTGTGAGGTAGAGGATAGCACAAGAAAGACACACTTGAGTGGATCAGAGGGAAAAAATAAGGGGAATTTAGTAGAGAAATAATAAGTGTGTAAGCCACTTGAAGTAAATGATAATCATATTATACTGAACTTGCCTTTGATGACCCTTGATGCCACAACAAATGTAAAAGTCCTACTGGACTGTGGGGCCACAGAATGTTTTATTTCTAATAAGTTTTTACAGAGAAATAAAAAGAAAAAAGAAAAAATGGACCACCCCAGGTGTCTAATTATGTTTGATAGATCCACAAGTGGGGAAGGAGAAGTAAGAGAGAAGGTGTTTTTGCAGATTCTGGTGTGATGGAAGGAAGTCTCAATGCAAGGTATATGTGACAAACCAGAAGGACTAGTATGACATGTCTGGACCAGTATAACCCATATATTGACTGGAAGGAAAAGAAGGTTCAAATGAGAAGGTAAGGGGATGCTGGGGCTAAAATATCAGCCCCCTGGCCCTTTCAGGAGTCAGGGGCCCATCCCAGAAAGTTTTATGATGTTTTGTTATCATCAGTTAACTTGCTACAAGAACTGATGCTTTCTCTTGATTCTAAGAAGCAGGCTGGGAATGGGTCACCAACAAGGAGTGCTGAAGAGATCCAGAAGTGAGATGAAAGGCACAAAAAGAAGGTGAAGGCTCAAAAGATGAAGGAGAAATCAGGAGAGGGAAAGATGGATGGCACAGAGAAAGAATTTCCACCCTGGACCTGCCCCAAGAAGGTCCTGGTGTTTGATTATCATCAGTAGACTTGCAAAAAGAACTTAAACTCTCTCATGGTGCTAAGTTTAAGGACTGGGAGGGGGTTCTGGAGGAAGAGGAGGGACTGGAATGCAATGCAACAGGATGGAGTATATCTACCAAGATTTAATTCAAGGCCCAGTCCTCAAATCCAACAAGAAGCCTAAAGAAAATGATCTCTGAAGCTTATTGGAAATTCTTACCACTGTTTGAAGTTGGAGAAGTCAAGACTCTGCCACCTCATAGAACATACCACATCACCATTGATCTGATGCCAGGCCCAACCCCTCAATTTAGCTGCATAATCCCATTATCAATCTTGGAGTAATCAGAGCTAAAGGAGATAATTGATGAAAATCTAAAAAATGGTTTTATTAGAAAATAAAAATCTCCCTGGGCCGCCTCTGTTATCTTTTCAGAAAAATAGGATTGTTAACTAAGATCTTGCATTTATTTCAGAAGGTTAAATGTGCTGATGGTAAAGAAAAGATATCCCCTTCCATTGACTAGTGAGATAATAGAGAGTATTCAAGGTGAAGAGATATTAACATCCCTAGATCTTGGGGAAGGTTACCAAAATATAGGTGTAAAAGAAGGTGATGAACACAAAATGGCATTCTGCACTAAATTTAGTCATTTTGAATGTTTGGAAATTCCATTTGGTCCACATAATGCGCCTGCCACCTTCCAACACTTTACCAACTGCATCTTTATAGATAGAAAAGGGATAAATGTGGCTGTATAACTGGAAGAAATCTTGATTTACTCCAGATCAATGGGGGAACACTAGATACATGTGAAGGACTGCTTGCAGTGCTTGAGGAAGGTCCAAGTATGGTTAAAAACAGAGAAATGTGTCTTTTCAGTGGGTGAAAAACCTTACCTGGGTACAATCATATAAAAAAATAGGGTGCAAATGGTCCAGAAGAAAGTAAAGGCAGTAACAGAATGGCACAAAAAAGCATCAGTGAAGAAGATACAGTCATTTTTAAGCTTTGCATATTTTTACCATTGTTTTATTAAAAATTACTCCCACATTTTCTGACCATTTCATGTCCTCACAAAGAGGAAAGCCAAATTTATCTGGATGAGTAGCCAGAAAAATGCATTTGACTACCTGAAAAAACAATTTGTGACAGCTCCTATTTTTGAGATCCCAGACTTATTAAAGCCATTTGTCCTGGAATGCTACTGCTCAGATTTTACATTAGGTGCAGTAACATCCCAATACAATGCTGAAAAATGTCTTGCACCCAGTAGCGTATTTGTCACTTACACTGCTAGGCACCAAGTTGAACAATGAAATATTTGATAAAGAGGTATTGGAACTAGTAGAGTTGGTACCCACCTGGTGCAAATATTTTGAAGGAGGGCATCACTGGTTACAAGTTATTATCTACACAAATCATAAATACTTAGAAACCTTCTTTACCACTAAGAAGTTGACTCTCTGGCAAGCATGCTGGACAGAGCTACTAGGTAGCAGTAATTTTGTTTTTAAATTTTGACCAGGGAATAAAAAAGAAAAGCCTTAAGTACTGTCACAATGTCCTAACTTGCATCCAGAAAAAGGCCAGCTACATACTATTGGTGAAAAATTAATGAGAGAAGACCTCAATGAGGGGGTAATCCTAGATGAGGTGGAACTTTAAGATGGTGATTTGATGGAATGGGTAAGGAGGGGGAAGAAAAAGAACAAAGGAGTGCAGGAGTTGTTTAAGGAACTATTATCAAAGGAGGTATTGGTAAGGAAAGGATTGGAGGAATATCACCTGGAAGAGGGAGAACTTTATTGGAATGGGAGGATAGTGGTGTCAAATGATGAAGAGCTCAAGAGGCAAGTGGTAAAATAAAGGCATAATTCCCAAATGGCAGGAAACCCAGGACTTCTAAATACTGTGGAGATGATCAATCACAACTTTTAATGGAAGTCCATGAAGGTGTACATCCAGAGCTATGTAGTGGAATGTGACTCTTACCAGAGAAACAAGGTCAGTCCAACCACAAAACCATTGACCCTGCTAAAAATTTCCAAGAAACCGTGGAAGGAACTCTCCTATGATCTTGTAGTGGAATTACCCAAGTCTTAAGGAAAGAATGCTATCCTCACAGTAGTTGACTGCTGGACCAAGATGACCTATTTTTTTCCTACTACTACAAAGCTTACATCAAAAGGTATTCCAAACTGAATTGTGGCACATGTCTGGAAGTTACATGGACTAACAGACAGTATAGTATCAGAGTGGGGAAGTACTTTCAACTCTAAGTTGTTAAAAGCAATGTATGAGAAACTAAAAATTAGGGGGTGTCAGTTCTGGCAAATATGCACTTAACTTAAGTGTGGATTTCAAACCAAATCAGCACTTAAATTTTGCAAAAAAGTCACTTATTTCAAAAAAGGGTGTCAGTTATGACCTCAAATCAGCACTTTTTTCATTTTTTTTCACAACCACATGTTGGCCACAACATCCCTTCCTTTCTTACCCCATCCCTGTCACATGTGACACACTGACCTTCCTCACTCCCTACCCATCAATCCTCGGAACACACCCCTTCCTAAAATTTTCAACATTTTATTACAACATTTTGACCAGGCATGTTTACATTCTTTTATACTTATTTCTTCTACCTCTTAATCTCTTTTCTTGTTATGTACCAGTTTTATAATGCCTCCCAGACATTCCAAATCTCAAAAGGTAACTCAAAAATCTCCTCATAAAGCAAGCCCCACACCTGAAAAATCAAAGTCATGTCAGCTATAAAAGGATGATTATCTCATCATAATCAACTTCCTTAAAATAAAAATAAAATTATGATGCATTTTTTAAATGTGAAAAGTCCACTCGTATTTGACATCCACCTTCTTCAAAGGTTAATGGCTACTTATTGATGGCCAATGAAGTAAGGAAGAAAAAAATGGGGAGAATTGATGTCAATACTAAACAAATGAAGGAGAGATTTAAGAGTTATCAAGAAAAACATAAAAAGGCTCATCATGCTGCAAATGAAACTGGCTTTGGTATTGATGATGATGATTTGGAGATTGGAATTACTACTGTTTCCAAAAAGCTTAATGTCATGTGTCCTTTCTATGTGGAAATGGATAATCCTTTTGGCTCCAGAGTTGATGTAAACCCTTGGATTCTAAATGATACTACTAAGGATATACCCTCTGGATTCAAACCTTCCTATAATCTTCCTGACACACCTTTACTTGAAGGAGATCAATCCCCTCCACCTTCTAACCATAGTTCAGCTGAAGATGATCCTGACTATCAAGCAGAACAATTATATTGCAGCAGATCTGAATCCTAAGAGCCCCAAAATTTAAATGTATGTTTACATTTTATTTTTTCTTCAACTCTTCTCTAAATTTCTCTTTCTTTCTAATCTCCTCCTACTCAAACTCAAACTTCATTAAATAATCTCGATTCTGGAAATGTGAATCCCACTTTAGAAGCTGCTTTAGATAAACTTCCTGAAGCCTCTTTTTCAGACTCCAAAATTATGAGAAGACCCTCAACTTCAATGAACTTGAACCATCTTTTAAAACGTGGTAATAATTCAACAAGCTCAATTGGCTCCCTTGAGGATTATTTTGAAAAAAAAGATATAAGATTTGTTTACTATATATCTTATTCATTACCTTATTTATTTATTTATTTCTATTTAATTTTCACAGAAAAATCAACTATTGTGAAAAATGCCCTTGACTTTAAGAAGATGAAGTTTGATCATATGCTAAGGAAAGATCAGCAAGCCTTAGATTTGGAAGAAATAAAATTTGAGGCAGAGAAGATGGAAAGAGTAAATGACCATCAATTTCAAAGAGAAATGGCTACTTGTGAATTGGAAAAACAAGAAAGTTAAAAAAAAGATTTCATTATGGAATGTGTAAAAAATGGCCAATCTTATGAGGACATTAAAAAATTTCTTGACCTTTTCAATCAATAAATTGTTTTTCTAGTTAAATTAATTTTGTTGTATTTCTTTTTGGTAATATTTTCTTATATTCTGACTTATAAAAGGTCTTGAATATAATACTTTTTTTTTGACAAATTTTCAAAAATATCATACAATTTTTCTATCTTTACATTCAAGTCAATAAGTTTGCTTATTTTTTTTTTGACAAAAATTTGAAAATATAATACCATTTTTCTATCTTTACTTTCAAGTCAATAAGTTTTCTTATCTAAATACTGCTAAGTCATTAAAATTTTATATCTCTTTTGAAAATTTGGCAATACCTCCCCTTGAATTTTATTGAAACAAGGGGTGGTGGGTACCACCAAATTTTTCAAAGTCATCAATTTCACATGTCAGATTCAAAAATTTGACAATACCCTCCCCTGCATTTTATTGAAGTAAAGGGTGAAAGTCACCAAAATTTAATATAATTACATAAATTAATTATTATATAAATAAGATATTTCAAATCTACTACTTTTAAAGTAATGTCAATTCCTCATGCCAAAATGCAGATCAAGTCTAGAAACTAAGTTTGGGACTTTCCACAGGTATAGGCTAGAGGAACCCCATGAAACAAATTAATGTTTTCATGATTACCTTTTATACAACCCAAGGTCATTGGCTCATTAATCTAAATTGGTAAAGTGACATATCAGATTTATTTATTAAAAATTTATGGAAGAATATTAAATATTTGGTGACTCTACAAATCCCCATACTTTTTAGATCTACCTAAAGAATTTTTAAATTTATTACCTTTTTCTCCTTTTTTAACTTGTTTATTTGTTGGATTAACTTTTGACTGATCTAAAAAGAGCAACAAAAATGCGTGAAGTCTTGACAAGATTCCAAACCTGGAGTTAACTTTGTGGTTTAGTGATTATTGTTGTAGACAATCCTATAGTACTAGCTATAGGCCTTGACCAAGGGAGTTGGAGAAAAACCAGAAAGAATAACCCCTGTCCCTTTAGAAAAACAAGTGAGATTTATCTGTTGCAGAAAATTGGAGATCTGTTTGCTAGACCCTCTAATTAAACACTCTTGACCTCTTTAAAAGTGAAGATAATAGTCCCAGACAGACTACCAGAAAGAGTTGAAATGAACAGTAATATATGCCAACAAAACACAAGCCAATGAGACAGTGAGGAAAATAGAGGCGATGAGTAAAGAGATAAGATGATTCCCCTATAAATCTTCCCACACACAGATCATACAGCCAGCGCACAGACCACCCTGACCAATTCCCCAGCCAAAATCCAGCTTTCCCAGCCTTTTTCATGCATAAAAGTGCATTTTAGCGCCTCCCCAGTGCCCAGGCGGCCAGGCCGCTTGGAGGCGGCTCCGCTTAGGGGCAGGCAGGCCGCTTCTAGGCCCTAAAACACCCATACAACCCATAAAAACCATAAAAAACCTAAAAACCCATAACTTCACTAATAAACAAAATAAACACACATAAGACATACCAAAATGAAAAGAAAATGAAGAAAAATAAGCTGAGACATAATAAGTTACCCTAGCTTAAGCCTACATAAGCACCACTAAGCAATAAACATCCGATAAATACCAATAACAACACCATAACTACCCTATAAAACAAGGTAACCACCCATAGGGGATACCAAAATGAAGAGAAAAGAAAGGACATTAAGCTGAGACATAATAAGTGACCCTAGCTTAAGCCTCCATAAACACTACTAACTACCACCTAAAGATGATAAAAATCCACTAATAACACCATAACCCAATAACATCCTACATACCAAATACCCCAAAATATGCACTCCAAAGGCCTACCCAGGTTTGGATCACCACATCCTCCCTCCAATCAAGAATGTCCCCATTCTTCCTTTGCCAAAACTATGCTTGAACACCTATCCAGAATCTTTACAAACAGCTTATTTCTCTCTTCAACCAGATCCTATTCCATCCTAAGTGAACTTCTGAACCAGCAATCCAAGCTTCTTCTTTAAAACTTCTCTTGCACCATGCCTTTAAATTAAATCTATCTCTGTGAAAAGAATCTCTTTCTTCTGTTCCTGAATTCAAAATCTGGCTGTACCAGCTTCCAACAATGAAAAGTTATATCCAGTTGACAAGTCTTCCTGACTATAAACTTCTACCAACATAAACATTTCCTCATTTTATAGTCTTGGGGGACTCACAACCCTCAGTTTAAAGTCTTGGGGGACTAAAAGCCCTCAGTTTAAAGTCTTGGGGGACTCCAAAAAGCCTCAGTTTATAGTCTTGGGGGACTGAAAAAACCTGAATCACAGAACCCAGAACCAGAGATCAACCAGAAAAATATTTAGAGAAGTAACTAACTTTCTGGGGTAAATGTATATAGAGCTGCCAGCCCATCAGTCACCCCCAAACATGCCCTCACAAAATTCAGAAGTTCCCCCTTGGATCCTTCTGCCTTTAAACTTCCACATCACACTGCCTCCCATTCCTCAGTTTATAGTCTTGGGGGACTTACCATCAACAATCCTCAGTTTAAAGTCTTGGGGGACTAACACAGTGTTCAGTTTAAAGTCTTGACGGACTACTTCTTGACAAAATCTTGAAACCAGCCAGTTTAAAGTCTTGGAGGACTACTAGATCCACAGTAGTAAAATTAAATTCTTGAATAAATCTTTAACAACCAGCCAGTTTTAAGTCTTGGAGGACTAACAGAATTTTCAGTTTAAAGTCTTGATGGACATAAAAAAATCTTGAGCCTGTAATTAAAAGATAAGTTTAAAGTCTTGAAGGACTTTCCAGAAAACAAATCTTGAATATATATCCCATAATTAAAAAAAATTCAGCTTGAAGTCTTGAAGACCCTTCCAGAAAAAAAATCTTGAAGATATATCCCATAAATCCCCAAACCAAAAACCATCAAATCCAAAACATTTAACCTCCTTTAACAAATAAAACGAAATAAAATGGTATACCCCAGCCAATTTATGAGCTGATCCCCTGATACCTTACCCACATCCAAGTGCACCTTGATGTGGTCACACCTAAAAAAATTTAATTTTTCATTTTTATTTTGACTCCTTCACTTCTACCAAAAACATTTCCAGAGCCCTATGTTGAGCCTTTGAACAAACATAGCCTCCATAAAAAATTAAAAGAAAAAAAAGAGAAAAAAAGAAAAAAATCTTGAATCCACCACTTTCACAGCCAACACCCTAGAACCACATAGTAAAGCCAGCTCAAGGTCAAAAGAAGAGATCACTGGGTGGGCTCCCTCCAATAAGTAAAAATTATGGGAGACCACCAGTGATCCACCACCAATCCAAAAGCACCAAAAGACATCCAAGGCAATCCAGTTTAAAGTCATAGAGGACTAAAAACCTGAATCACAAAAAAACAACACTAGAATTCAACTAGAAAAAAACCAAAGGCTTGAAACAGACATTCTGGGGTAACTGTTCTACAGAGCAGCCAGCTCATCAGTTACCCCCACACTTGCCAAAGTAAAATCTAGAAGCCCCCCCTGGGTACCTTCTAACAAAAACACAACATCCAACACAATTAAACAAACCCAATAAACATGAGGGGTTCAGCACTTGAAGACCAAAAGAATTTCCAGTTTAAAGTCATGGTGGACTAAAAACCTGTTAAAGAAAAAAAACCAATACTAGAATTCAACAAAATTAAGAGAAGGGGTTGGAAATAGACAATCTGGGGTAACTGTTGATAGAGCATCCAGCCCATCAGTCCCCCCCACACTTGCCAAAATAAAATCTAGAAGCCCCACCCCTGGGTACCTTCTAACAAAAAGGATTTTCCAACACAAATCTTCTCCCATAAAACCAAAACCATTAAAAAACCATTAAAATTCTTGAAATCCAAAAAAATCCAATTTAGAAATAAAATTTTTCAGTTTAACCTCATGCTGGAGGTGAAATAAAACCAATAATCTTCATTTTTATCTTCATTTTATTTTAAATAAAATTTCAATCTTCAGTTGAAATTTTCTTTTCTTCCATCTTCATTATACTAAGATTTTTTTTTTTCATTACGTGCAGGCTGCCCGACGTCGGAGGTGCCACCTGAAGCGGCCCGGCCTCCCTTTTTTTATATAGAGACTTGAACCAGAGAGACTGATAAGAATTGAAAAAAACAAAAAAAAAAAATCCTGACCAAATACATAGAGGCCAAATTAAGCAAAACCAAAACAAATTATGTAGTTTATCTTCATTTCAGAGGAATCAGATTCTTGAAATACCAAGGTTTAAACCAATAAGTTTGCTCCTAGGGCCTGAACCCCCTAAGCTCCTCTTCCAATTATGATATCCCAAAATCAGACCTCCAAACAAATTTTCCATCCTCCTCCATACACTGAGTCTTCCATATTTCATATTACCAGAATCAATAAATTCTCCACCCTGTGAAACATCTGGAACCTCCACCACATCTTTAAAATCAACCTCCATACCAGTGACATCCAAAACATCACAATTTTCCCCTTTCGTACAGGAATCTTGCTTAGAATCTGAAAATTCCTCCAGAATAACATCCATAACATCAAAATAAAAATCCTCCTCCAAGCAGAGAGCTTCAGAATTTGAGGGAACCATCTGAAAATAATCTTCCTCTATGAGAAAAAGATCCAAGACAGAATCTTTCTGTCCATCCAAAAATTCAACTGATACATCTTCCTCCAATAAGCCATTATCTGAACTTTTGAAAGAAAAATAATCATCCCACAGCAACCATTCATCCACCACAGATTCCTTCTCAATATACCAAAATCCTTCTTCATGACCAGACAAGTCCTCCTTCCCACATAATTCACCCAAACTTGAGGAAATACACTGATCCTCCAGTGTGTACATTTCCAAAACATCCAGTGAAGCACATTCCTGAGATCCCATGGCATCCTTTGGAAAAGAAAAATTAGTTTCACAAACATCATCAGAGTACCCATCTTCTAAAATTGATGGCTCCAACACCTCCCCAGAAACTAAATTTTCCACCACAGTCTCCTGAACCTCTCCATCCAACAGGATTTCCTCTCCAGATTCCACATCCCTATCCATCATACCATCCAAATATCCCAAAATAACCTCCTTCAGAATAGCCATACCAGGAATCCTGTTTTCCCCATTTGGAAGAGTCTTCATCAAGTCAGCCTTGAAAAGAATGTCCAAAACCTCCACCTTTACATTCCTACCCATGGCACTCCAAAATACATACTTGGCCCCATCTTCATGTGGTAATATATCATTATATACCAGATAATCCAGAGCCTCCCCAAACTCCTCCATAAATTCCCCATACTGAGAAAGAGAAGTTACACCACCTTTCAATTCGCACTTCCTAGCAATCCCATGAAGATCCACCATTGAGAAATTAGTAGGCCTCCTTTTAACCATTTCAATCTTCAACTTTCCCCAGTCCTGACTCCTATATCCTGCCATACCAGAAACTTCCATCTCCACCTCCCTATTACCAATGAAAAAGATTACTTGCCTAACCATGTCCAACAGTGAGGCCCCATCAATCTCAGCAGCAACCTCAAACCTATCCAAAAACCCCTTTGCATCCTCTCCCAAAAACCTTGAACCATCCCAAGACTGAATCCTAACCATCCTAGCAATTCCAAGTTACAGCCTCTAATCTCCACCAAAGATAGCCAAAGTCCCCCCCAGTACCTTAGAGACCTAGGAGGGACCAAAACCAACAGAAAAGAAGACCCCTAGACCAACCACAAAGAGATATAGAACCAAATCCAAAATCCACCAAAGGAGATCCACCAAAGAGAGAAGCCTAGATCAACAGAGATTCCAAAAAGCCAACAGATTCGTACCCCACGTTGGGCGCCAGAAATGTAGACAATCCTATAGTACTAGCTATAGGCCTTGACCAAGGGAGTTGGAGAAAAACCAGAAAGAATAACCCCTGTCCCTTTAGAAAAACAAGTGAGATTTATCTGTTGCAGCAAATTGGAGATCTGTTTGCTAGACCCTCTAATTAAACACTCTTGACCTCTTTAAAAGTGAAGATAATAGTCCCAGACAGACTACCAGAAAGAGTTGAAATGAAAAGTAATATATGCCAACAAAACACAAGCCAATGAGACAGTGAGGAAAAGAGAGGCGATGAGTAAAGAGATAAGATGATTCCCCTATAAATCTTCCCACACACAGATCATACAGCCAGCGCACAGACCACCCTGACCAATTCCCCAGCCAAAATCCAGCTTTCCCAGCCTTTTTCATGCATAAAAGTGCATTTTAGCGCCTCCCCAGTGCCCAGGCGGCCAGGCCGCTTGGAGGCGGCTCCGCTTAGGGGCAGGCAGGCCGCTTCCAGGCCCTAAAACACCCATACAACCCATAAAACCCATAAAAACCCTAAAAATCCATAACTTCACTAATAAACAAAATAAACACACATAAGACATACCAAAATGAAAAGAAAATGAAGGAAAATAAGCTGAGACATAATAAGTGACCCTAGCTTAAGCCTACATAAGCACCACTAAGCAATAAACATCCGATAAATACCAATGACAACACCATAACTACCCTATAAAACAAGGTAACCACCCATAGGGGATACCAAAATGAAGAGAAAAGAAAGGACATTATGCTGAGACATAATAAGTGACCCTAGCTTAAGCCTCCATAAAAACTACTAACTACCACCTAAAGATGATAAAAATCCACTAATAACACCATAACCCAATAACATCCTACATACCAAATACCCCAAAATATGCACTCCAAAGGCCTACCCAGGTTTGGATCACCACATCGTAAAAAGAATTCCAAACTGTTTTGATGATTCCATTTCCTAATCCTAAATTGATTATACATCTATGATCCGGGAAATATAATCCATGTCCTTTAATTTTAGCAGGTGACAGAATAGGTTGTCCAGTGATAGGATTAATATATGAGAAAATTCCATAAGTAAGGTTATTGGCATCATTTGAGTTGGTGTGAATTCGGTTATTAAATCCAGAATGAGTGATTATAACATTTTAAAACAATAGATAATCACTGCTAATATCTTCCCATTCAGAGTTGCACTAATTTGGTATTCCAAGTCTTGTAGCAAGTTCATGATTTTTTTCAAAAGCTTTATTGAAGAGTTTTTTAAGTTGAAGAGCAAGAAATGAATTAAATGAAGGTAATGTATTCAATTTTAAAAAATAATTATCTAATTCAGCTTTAGATAAAGATCTGAGTAAAGAATATATGCCTATATAATTAAATTAAGTAATATGATATTAAAAAATCCAGAAAATTTTTTAAACATACCAAGAGAAAAACCTTTATCAAATCCTGGTCTCCATCCAATACCAATCATAATACCACCCAACAAATTCTTATTCCTTAAAGGTAAGCAAACCAAAGTCAGGTAAAATTTTTAGAAAATTGTTTTTTTTTCAACTTTAGTTTTATAGTACTTGATTTTTGAAATATGGCCAAATATTTGATCCAAGTGAATTTTTTTAAAAATATCTTTTATTTTGATACTCTTCATTTTTTTCAATGTTTTAGATGATGATTGAAAAGAAGTTGAATTTGAAGATGATAATGAAGTTATAGAAGAAGAGAGTGAGGTAAGTGGTGAATCTGAAGTTAAAGACATGTATTTTTCTACATAAAAATTTTTTACTTTTCAAATACCCCAAGTTATACATTGCAAAAAAACTCACTTAATTTAAATTAAAAAAAAATTCCTCAAAAGACAAATAAGAATTTTTTTTATTTCACTTGAACTACTTTTCTCTAAAATTCAGAAAATAAATATTTAAAAAAACTGTGAAATTTTTTTTTATCCCTTCCCCCCTCCCACCTCCCCAAAACCCTTGTACAAACCCCCCCTCCAACCTCCCCACATCCCCCCAATCCCCCCAATCCCCCCAATCCCCCCAATCCCCCCAATCCCCCTCAGAGCCCCCTGATCCCCCCTCCTTTCCCCCTCAGAACCCCCCCAATCCCCCCTCCAATACCCCCTCCTATCCCCCTCAAAATCCCCCCAATCTCCCCCTCAAAACCCCCTACACCCCCTCAATCCTCCTTAAAAATTTGCTAAGGGATTGGGGGGATTTTGAGGGGGATAGGAGGGGGGATTGGAGGGGGGGGATTGGGGGGGGGGTTCTGAGGGGGAAAGGAGGGGGGATGGTAGGGGGGGATAAGGGGGCTCTGAGGGGGATAGGAGGGAGAGATTTGGGGGATTTGGAGGGGGGTTGGAGAGGAATGAATGAGGGGAGGAAATGAGGACACCAACAAGGGGGAGAAAGGGAGAGATGAGACCAAAGAGGGAGAAAAGGGAGGTTAGAGTGAGCCAAGGAGGGGGGAATAAGGCAGCCAAAGGGGGGAAAGGGGGGATATATCCATTCCAAGGAGAGGGTATAGGTGAAAAAAAGCCCAGGCCAAGGGGGGATAAAGAATAGGATGAATGAGAGAAAAGAGGGAAGGGAGAGAGGAAAAAAAAGGCTAATTTTACCTATAAATTTAAAAAAAGGCACTTACAAAAAAAAAACCAAAAAAAAAGCAAAAAAAAAAGAAAAATAAAAATTAGCAAAAAATTAAGTAAAAAAGAAAAAAAGACTTACCTGGAGAGATGAGTTGAGAAAAAAGAAATAGAATTGAAATTGTTTGAGTGACGTAAGAAGAGAGGAGGAAACGGATATGAGTGAAGAAAAAAAAGAGAGTGACTGAAAAAATATGTGTTTTCAGAAAATATGCAATTTCATGTTGAGTTGATGAAAGAAAACACAGAGAGATAAAAAAATAAGACTTTAACAGAAAATTCAAAAACAAAATAAATATGCAAAAAAAAATTACCATTCTCAGTAAATAAAACATGCAAATTGATTATTTTACCTATAAATTTAAAAAAAGAACTTACAAAAAAAAAAAAAACCAAAAAAAAAGATTAGCAAAAAATTAAGTAAAAAAGAAAAAATGACTTACCTGGAGAGATGAGTTGAGAAAAAAGAAATAGAATTGAAATTGTTTGAGTGATGTAAAAAGAGAGGAGTAAACAGATATGAGTGAAGAAAAAAAAGAGAGCTACTGAAAAAATATGCATTTTCAGAAAATATTTGATTTCATGTTGAGTTGATGAAAGAAAACACAGAGAGATAAAAAAATAAGACTTTAACAGAAAATTCAAAAAAAAAAAATATGCTAAAAAAAATTACCACTCTCAGTGAATAAAACATGCAAATTGATCATTTGAAGAGTATGAAAAAAAATTAAAATTGTGTTGAAAAATGTTGGAGTGTTATTAGAAGAATTTTTGCCCTTATACTAGTTGATTGAGAAATAGAAGTGTTGGATATAGTTGGAGGTGAATCAACTTGTTCATCTTCATACATCTCTAACCATTGATCTTTGAGGTCAACAAGTAGGTTATGAAGTATAGTGCAACACAGAATCCAGTTGATCAGTGCCTCCATTTCAGATTTATTTCTATGAGGACTTCTTAATTACCTTAAACTAGAAAAACGGCCTTTCAAGATTCCAATAGAATGTTCAATACGGACTCTTGACTTTGCCAAATGATTGTTGAACTTGGAATTTTAACTGTCTTCTGAAGCTGTTCCCCGAAAAGCAGGAAGTACATACTTTCCATTTGCATAAGCAGAATCTGCAAGAAGATACTGATCTTCATCAAAGAATTTTTCAGGTTCATTTGAAATTTGCATTCTTTGGAAGATGTAGGAGTCATGACATGAGCCAGGATAGCCAGAAAAGAATGATATAAATTTTTTGTTAACATAACATATAAGCTGAATGGAAATTGAATATCTATAAAGAAGATACAGTTGTTTGTGTTAGTTTAAAAGAGAATGAAAGGAGTTGAAAATAATCTACCTCTTTTTACGGTCAAAGTAATTGCTTCCACCTTGAGCCGGTTTCTGGCTCAAAGGAATAGTAGTACTGTCAACAAAACCAATACATCCTTGGAAGCCCTCTGCTTGCATAACCTGAGATGATTCAAGTCGCTCTTTTTTTGTTGGCCAGGTGAGAAGTTGAGATTCCAAGGAGTTGATGGCAGTGATGCATTGTTTGGTATAAGTGTTAACTGAACCATACCCTAAATCAAAGACATTTTCTAAACGTTTTAAAGCGGCTCCATTACCATTGGAACCCAAATGACATAGTGTGACGGCCAATTGAATTGACAGATGTTGTTGTTCTTTTTGAGAATTATTGTGAAATATGGGATGATCCTGAATAAGCTCAAGCAATTTAAGGAAAAATTCCAGAGAAGTCCTGAACAACTGTCTAAAACTGGGTGTAGATAGGTTAAGAAGTGTTTGGATGGTGTACTTGGGGGTATGAAGTACTTGAGGCTTTCTGGGAAGAATGTAAAGTTTTGTGGCCATTTTTGATAAAAAGAAAAAAGATTCTTCTAGATAAGAATCAGAATTGCAATCAGAGTCCAAGAGCAGTTCAAGAGCCATGAAAGTCATTGCTTTATGTAATTTATCACAATTTAGAAGTGAGGAAGGCATGACTCTTATATGATATGATATAAAAATGAAAATGATGTACCATGTTTTGAGTTATGAAGTGCTATGCTGCGGAATTCTGTGTATGATTGGGATGATGCTGAAAAATCAGTGAAATGGGACTTGATGATAAAATCAGCACTTTTAGTTGAGAAAGTGCAGATTTGAGTGAAATAAGTGACTTATTTCATTTTCAAAAACCAGTATTGGGGCTAATGCGTTTTGGAAATCCACACTTAAATAAGTACGGATTTGGTCAAATTTAAGTGCATATTTGTAAGTGCGGATTTGCCAGATCTGACACCCCCTATTAAGCCCATTTTTTCAACAGCATGGAAACCACAGACTGATGGGCAATCAAAGATAGTGAACAAGGAAATTGAAAAATACTTGCACCACTTCATTAACTATCAGAAAGATGATTGGGTGCAGCTACTACCATTGGCTAAATTCTCATACAGCAACAGGAAACATTCCTCAACTGGAATGTTGATATTCTATGCCAACTATGGATATCACTCAACATTCTAAATTGGTACCAGGTCCACATTACAAGTTCCAGAAGCTGAAGAAAAAATTCAGAATACACTGAGTATGCATCAGGAGTTAGAAGAAGCTCTTATGCTATACCAAAAGTCAATGAAGAGCCACCATGATCAAGGGAAGACTCAATATTGGGTGTTAGAGGTAGGTGACAAGTTCTGGCTAAGCTCACATTTTTTTTCCATGTTGAACCCAAGTTCTAATTTATATCACAAGAAAGTAGGCCCATTTAAGATCAAACCTTAGGTATCTAACTCAGCATAAGAATTGGAGCTACCCATCTCAATGAAACAAGTGCACCCAGTGTTCAATATTTCATTACTCACAAGATTCCAAGAAGATACAATACCAGGGCACCCAGAAGAACAACCAGTGCCAGTATATGTGAAAAATTAAGAAGATTTTGAGGTTGAAAAGATTATTTCTAAACAGGTGTACAGGGGAAAGGTTCAGTATTTGGTGCACTGGAAAGGCTATGGAGTATGGAAAAGTTCTTGGAAATCATTGGAGAGCTTGGAAAATGCTAAGGGGAAGGTGAAAGAGTTTGATAAAGAGCGCAAGGAGAAGGAGGGGTAAAAGAGGGGATAATGTTAGAATTTTCTTGAGAGGTGAGTAGGAGGAGCACTATGGGAACTATACATTGTAAAGAGGTATAAGAGAGGTTATTTCATAAGGGGGTTATATGGGGAAAGCTCTGCAGAGCACTCCTCATTGCAAGACTTATATAGTAATCAAGTTATTTCTTAGTCTCACTGCTGTATAAGAATAGTCAGTCCAAATTCACTGTTGGTAACCCCAACATAGTCAGTCTAGCTAGTATCATCCCAGGCTAGTGTAAGTGCTAGTAGTAGTCTGCCTTCTTAGGTCCTAAAACTAGCCCCAATTCTGGCAGATTTCAAAAGTGAAATAAGTCACTTATTTCACTCAAATCAACACTTTCTCAACGAAAGGTGCTGATCTCACCATAAAGTCCTATTTCACTGATTTGTCAGAATCATCCCATTCATACATAGCACTACAAAACCCAAAGTAGCATATGTAATTTACATTTTTATACCATATAAGAGTCATGACTTCCTTTCTCTCAAATCATGATAGACTACATCAAGAAATAAATTTCATAGCTGGCAATCTCCTCTTGGATTCTGATTCTGATTCTGCTTTTGATCTTGAAGATTTTTCTTTTTTATCAAAAATAGCCAGAAAATGTTACCTTCTTCACAGAAAGCCCTAATCAAAACATCCAGATACTTCTTAACCTATCTTTGCCTAGTTTTAGACAGATATTCAGAACTTCACATGAATTTTTCCTAATATTGGTTGAGCTTATTCAGGATCACCCTGTGTTTCACAACAATTCACAAAAACAACAATGTGATACTTCAATTCAATTGGCCATCACACTATTTTGTTTGGACTCCAAAAGTGATTGAGCTGCCTTTAAAAATTTGTAAAACATCTTTGATTTAGGGTATGTTACAATTAATAGTTATACCAAATGAAGCAACACTGCTATTATTCCCTTATGTTCCCAAATTATTTCTTGGCCAACCAAAAAAGAGAAATTATAATATTCTCAGGTTGTTCAAGTAAAGGGTCTCATGGAATATATTAGTCTTGTAAATGGTACAACTATTCCACTGAGTCAAAGCCCTGCTCAAGGCAAAAAATATCACCTTGACCCAAATAAGATGTAGCATTTTTTTTCTATTTTATAGAGTGCCATCTCTTTTTTTTACCAGATATGTTTTATGGAAAAAAATGCATCATTACTCAATCATGTTTTTAAAAAAACATGTAATTAGGTACCATAAAAGTCTGGTACAATTTTAGATTCATATTTTTAATCTAAAATTCATCTGTGTAAGCATGTAAATTTCTATACATCTAATTTAAGACTTATATTCCTTTCAAATTTATAAGTCTAACATACAAAAACTTGCTATTTTTCTAAATTTGTTTCTTAAATTCTCAATTCAAATAAAAACGGCAATACCTCCCCCTGAATTTTATCCTATTAGGGGGTCCAGATTTCCAACTTTCAATAAAAATGCATAAATCAACAATAAAAAAGTCATTCAGAGCAAGAAACAAAGATAAAGTAATAGACATCAAGGAAATGAATTTGAACAAAAGTAAATTCAAGAAAACATGTCACAAATTAATGTAGACATGATACCACAGCAGCACAGCTTTGAGGTCTAAAACTTCAATTAAATGAAGTGGATAAATGACTTGTACATGCTAAATTATGAAATTTAAAGAGAGAAATGAAACTATTTCTTTAAACCCCTACTTTTCATGTAAAATTTATAGAAATAGAATACTCACTAATTTAACATAATCTCACAATGATAAACACAAAAAATACAAGCAAAAACGATTTCAAAAGTGTACTAATATAGATCCCAAAGTTCCCCAAGAGTGAAAATGAAATCAGAAAATTTGAAATTTTCTTCAAAATTGAAAAATTACTGTTACTAATATGAAAATTATCATTATATAATAATTTAAGAAGCCCTTTTTGTTGAGTATGTAGTATCAAAGCAAAAAAAGTAAAATAGTTCAAAAAAAAACTCAACTTCATAGGTCAATATCTCAGCAAACACTGAACCAAATTCAAAGCTGATGGTGGGAAATAAAAAATATTCTTCAGGAGAGTTTTTAGTCAAAATTATATTGTATTTAAAAAAATCTAACCCTAAATAATTTTTTTTTGAAAATTGCATAAAAATTTGAGAAGTGATAGTGAAAATTTCAACAAGAGGAGTTAAATAAGTCCACCATTATTCAGGTAAGGGTCCTTCATATATTTCAGTGTGGATTATTTATAGAAAGAAAGAGATATCAGATAGTAATGAAAAAGAGAAATGAGTTGACACTTACTTTGATTGAAAGATAGGAAAAAATAGACTGAGAGAGAGCAAAGTTGAAGTTTGGAGAAAATGAATATAGAGAAAATGAAATGAATAAAGAAGATGCAAATTTTTCAATACTGAAACCCCCTAATAAGCTTGAAAAAATGGCCAAAATTCTGATAAATAATGCCACTGAAATACAACACAAATAAATAGCCAAAAAAGCTGGTTAGTGATAGCAAAAACACACAATAAAAACAACAAAAAACACCCCTGAAAATACCTAAGAAATTCCTGAAAAATGCACTAATAATCACCTGAAAAAACACCTTAAAAATTTCTGAAAAATATGGAAAAATTACACCAAATAGTTCATTAATAATGCCTGAAAAAAGCCTTTAAAATTCCTGAAAAATATCAAAAAAATTCCTTTAAAATGGCTTCAAAATATGGTAATAATGCCTTTAAAGTGCCTTCAAAAAAAACCAATAAATGACCAAAAGATATAGCGAAAAATTCCTACAAAATACACCAAAAATTCCAAACAAATATTCCAATAAATTCCTGAAAACAATAACAAAAAATTCCTTCAAAATATACCAAAAACTCCAGCCAAAAAACCTTTAAAATGCCTGAAAACAATTGAAAAAAATGACTTTAAAATGCCTGAAAGATACACCAATAAATGCCTAAAAATGCCAAAAAAGGCCAAAAAGTGCCAAAACAGGATTTTAGGGATTGTGGCACTGAGAAAGAATGAAATTTCAAATTTTTGAGACATGGAGAGAGTGAATGAATGAAAAAATATGTTGTGGGTAAAAGTATGCAATTTGAATTTGTGGAGGGAGGAAAGCAAATGAAGTCAGATGAGGAAAGTAAGGTAAATGCATCACATCCAACAGGCATGAGGTAAGAAAGGAATTGATGTTGTGGCCAACATGTGGTTGTGAAAGAAATGAGGAAAAAATTGTTGATTTGGGGTCATAACAGACACCCATTTTTGAAATAAGTGACTTTTTTTTGCAAAAGTTAAGTGCTGATTTCCCAGAACTAACACCCCCTAATAACACATTTATCAAAAAAAATGATGGAAAATAATTGGGGTAATTAATTTTTTAACTGCCATTAATTAAATCGTTGTTTGGAGTACTTTTATACCCCCAATAGGGGGTATCAATGTTA
Source organism: Hemileia vastatrix (assembly GCA_030280995.1). Lineage (NCBI taxonomy): Eukaryota > Fungi > Basidiomycota > Pucciniomycetes > Pucciniales > Zaghouaniaceae > Hemileia > Hemileia vastatrix. Next base: position 18,036,563 of record JASXTE010000008.1, on the reverse strand, counting down.
AGGGATACACAATTAAATTAATTGTGGATAAAAATCATTATACCCCAATTTTCTTCTTCAATTATTTTTTCTAATAATTGGGTCATTAGACCTTTTGTGTGTCAATTTTTACCTCTATCCAAAATTTTTATCCTCAATATCTCATAACCACATCTTGGACAACTTTCTGGATGTTCCAGCCTCCTTACCATGCTGCACACTCCCATCCTGTCTATTCATTCTATCTGTTCAGAACCTTTCCACATAAAATCTGTTTTTTTCTTCTCCTTTTAATCTTCAAATATCTTAAAATGCCTCATCATAATAAATCTTCTCAAAGGCATCCTTCCCCCAGTTTTTCTTCAAATCCCATTACTCCCTCTTTTCCCCACTCAGCTGAGAAATCAAATACCATTCAACTAAAAAAAGATGATCATCCAATACTTATCAACTGGCTGAAAATTAAAAATAATTATAATTCTTGGTTTGGTACTAAAAATTCAACTAAAGTAGAACATCCCCCTGAATCAAAAGTCAATAGATATCTTCTAATAGCCAATGAATTATGAAATAAGAAGAAGGGAAGTATTTATTATTTTCCCAAACAGATGTATGAATGCTTCAAGCTTTATCAAACCAAATAAAAGAAGGCTAAGACTCGTTCATCTTCCAATAATTAATATAAAGAAATGGATTCCATATTTTGAGAGTGAGCCAATCTTAATCCTGTAAACATGTTTGATAGAGAAGATAATATTTCTGAACATGATGTCCAAAGATATCTTTTTCCTTCCTCTTCTACTCAAGTCTCCCCTCATTTGACATCAACCAATCAAAATATATTTTCAATAGATCCTTATGGAAATGTAAAACAACCCAATATAACTCTAGTGAGATTTTATTTCTTGTCTTGTTGTTTTTTTATTTCTAAAAAGGCTAATGAATGAAATAAGGATCCTCAAGAAAGAAAATATGAAACTAGAATCAATGATGAAGAGGAAAATTTTTACCTCCAAAAAAAATCAAAGACCATCAACTACTCTGAAATTCAACAGTCAAAGAAAACAAAACAAAGATAGTTCTTTCCAAATCTCTTTTTTTTCCATTGATGATTTTTTGGAGAAACATGATGCTGGTATGTGATAGCATACCTCTTAATAATTTAGAGAGCTTTCATTTTCTTTTGTTAATATTCTTTTTAACTCTAGGTAAATTTGAAGTTTCAAGAGATACTCTTAGCTTTCAAAAGCAACAATACAAGCTCTCTTTATGCAGGGATAATAGGACACAAGACTTGGAGGAGAAGAAATTTGAGCTCTCTTTTCAGAGGGAAGAGAAGGAAAAAGACTTGGAGAAGAAGAATTTGAGCTTTCCTAACAGAGGGATGAGGTGGCACACACCATGTAATATTTGGGGTAGAATTTATAGAAAGTCCTCAACTTGAAGTCAGATGGAAACTAGATGGAACTCAGACTGAACTGTGAATGAAAACCAAATTGAACTCTTGTGGAAATATAATTGAATATTTTCTGGTATCATACTGAAATTGAAATTAACTCATTCTAAAATTTTAATGACATGAATTTTAGAAATTATTCCAAACAATTTACATATTGACGCCATATATTTACTTGCTTTATAAACTACCATTCAAGATGGGGCTGAACAGCCATTTGAAATTGTCTATTTTTCAAGTATTTATTTTATTGTAAGTTGTTATTCTTGTAAAATTAATTAAACCATATTAAAAGCTATAATTACTTGTTTGAAATTGCATCAAGGATTTTAATCAATTTTTTCAGTTAATTAATGTTAGAAAATTCAGATAAATTGAGGGGCTTTTAGATAAAAATTTTGATATTTTACAATTATTCACAATTATTTTGATTTAGGGACATTTTAATTGAACATTCACCTACAAGGTGGTAATTAGCATGTGAAGGTCAATTAAGAATTTATATTTATATATTTAAAGTTATATGGAATATCCATACAAAAAATGATTATTCAAATTCAAATTCATATTTAATATGCTTATGAAAATTTATACTTTCAAAGTCATGTTACATATTAATATACAAAATAATTTTAAAACTCCATATGAAAAATTGTACTACACATTCATATGCAAAATCTTTTGGGATGCACATATGAAGTATAAAATTTCATATACATCTTAATATTTGTCTTGAAGACGCAGATTGAAATTGTTATTGAATGAAATTATTGAAATTATTTTTCAGTATTATTTTTTTGATGTTATAATATGAAATTTGTTTGATTTGATTTGAGTTTTTTTATTTTTGCTTTATTTTTTTGCATTGTATTATATCATATTGTATTTTTATTAATTTTATCATATTTGATTACATTTATTTTATATACTTCATCATATTAAGAAATATTAAATTATATTAAATTATACTTTATTGTATTATATTGTATTTTTTTGATTATATGTTATATTATATTATATTATATTATTGTTTTTGAATTAATTTAATTTTGCTCCACTTTATCACCTTCATTTATATAAAATCATACTTTATCTTATTTTATTTTATCTCATTTTATCTCAATTTTCTTTATCTTTATGTAGCTTTTTTTCTTATAATCATTTATTTATTTTCATTATGTTACATTATATTCTATTTAGTTCTAATTTATTTTATTTTGATGGATTAAGTGGTACAGCCATACAAAAGAATTCAGTTTGAAAGAATTGGCTGGTGAGATCTGATTAATGGCTGTATATCAAAATTCAAATGCATAAAATTGGATGGAAAAATTTCATGTACATCTATTCATCAGCATTCCCATATGCAAATTGGCTTGTAAGCCCTGATGTACACCCATAAATCAGATTTCAAATTTATAAAATTGAATGTTTAACTCTGATGTAAGGCTATAAATGAGATTTCACATGCATAGAATTGATCAGTGAAATATGATAAAAAGTTGTACATCAGATTTCATGTGCTCAAAATTTTCTATTGAATTCAGTTTTATATCCATACATCAGCATTGAAAAGCTAATTTTAAAATTAGAGCACTTTTATTTTCATATAATATTTGACCTTTTAAAATAAATAATGAGTGAATAAAGTATAATAAAGTGAAATGTAATATATTAAAATATGTTTTAATAAAATAAAATAAAATATAAATGAACAGAAAATAATTAAATTGAATAAATTAAAACATATAATATTGCAATATTTTATTATATAGTAGAATATGATTAAATATATTATATTAAAATATATTTTTATATAGTAGAATTCCATAAAATAAATTAAAATGAAATGAAATGAAATAAACTATAAAAATCAAAATAAAAAAAATAAAAAAATCAAAATTAGAAATTAAAATTAGGGAGATCTTTAACTCCTTCAGAGAAATCATGAAAAAAATTACATTCTTCAGGAATCAATTCTTTTAAATGTAGTTGAAAGAAAATAAAAAGCATAAGGTATTATAATATATAACATGAATAAAATTAAATTTGTAAAAGTTGTTTATGGCGTAGTTTAGTGATAAGCAAAGAATATTTTGTGAATAATACTCTCATAGCTCTCATTCAATCACAAATGATTGTAAGTGAGCTCAGTAACTGTCTTTATTTATTGAAAATTATGTAATTAAAATTTTTTCTTACCAATTAAACCATATACCAGTTTTTTCATTAAAAAAATTAGTGTGAAAAACTCAAAGAAAAAAATTTGTTTAGATTTTAACTTAAGTTGAAAACTTGTGATGACCAGAATCATATTGGGATTTCAACCTGAGATATATCAATACTGAGATATATCTGAGTGTAAAAGATTAAATAAATTTCAAAAATATATTTTTATTAACAACTATTAATTGGAAACCAGATTATGTTACTTAGGCCACAGTAGAAGGAATTTTTAAACAATATATTGAAATTATGTAGTTTAACTTTCTAAAAATAAAATAAATAAAATTTGTGTAGATGGTTACTTCAAAAGCAAAAACTAAAATTGAAATTGAAGATATGTTAAAAGATCTTGTATAAAATGATACATGTTATTTCATGGAGATGTTGCAAATTTTATGTACCTGATCAGAAATCTACAAGAGATTAAAATTTATCAATTTTATTCTAATTTTTTTATTTTAAAATGTGGCATAATTTTTAACCATACACCGCGCAATATGGGGGGCGGACTTGTTAGCAAGTCCGCAACCTTGGACTCAAATTCACCACAGATTGAACACACATTGAGCTATTGACAAAGGAACCATACAATCAGGGATGAACACCACTCAGCATAACAGTTTTTGTGGGTCTTCAAGTAGAGTTCAGTATGAGTTCAGTATGAGTTCAGTCTGAGTTCCATCTGAGTTCAGTCTGAGTTCAGGTTGGGGACTTGCTAGCAAGTCCACCCCCTATATTGCGTAGTGATAGAACTCATCAAGGGCCAAGATGTTTTTCAAATTTTTACCAATTTCTTTTGGAGTTTTTAAATTTTAATATAAATTTTTTGTTCACAATATTTTTATAATATATCAAATGTCCTTATTTCATCACCATATGTATCATAATCAACAATGTTAAATGAAATTAGTCTCAAAAATAAATGGCCTCCAGTGAAATGAGTAAGTTTTATTTTTTATTATTTCTAATGCTTTGTATTTTTTATTCATATAAGTAGCAAGTACTTTTTTTTGTTGAATTACTGGAGATTAATAGAAATAATAAGACCATAATTAATTACATTTTAATACTATAACTTAACTTTTAGCTTTAATATAACAGGTACAAAAAGTTAAGTCAATATAAAAGTTTTCATATTAGTGAAATACATGTATTTCTGTAGCCAGCAATAATCTATGAAGGTGGACTCTGATGTTCCTCCAAAAAATAGTGTTCACCTTCTCTATTTTTATACTCTTTTTGCACTTTTCCCCATCAATCTGTCATATTTTTACCCTCATCCTTAAAACCTTTATTCACTTTTCACCCTTTCACACCACTTTTTCTACCTTCATTCATTTTTTTCTCTTCCCTTTTTCCCTTTAACTCACTAACCACCACCTTTTTTTTAGCTTCTGTACCCTTCCAAGTGCTCACCACCCCTTAAAACCCCCTTCAATCAACTCCAAAACACTCGCCATTCCTTCCTTCACCCCCAAAAACTTATCCCACCATTTCAAATTCCTTTTTCTTTCATCTCTATCCCCTTCTCTTTGCCCTCCAACCTTCTATTTTATCTCTCTTCACTCACACTTTACTAAACTCCCCACCCCTCTTCCCTCTTTTGCTTCCATTTTGACCCAACTTCTCTTGTTTTTTATGATTCAAAGAAGGGAGAGAGGTTCCAAGCAAAGAATATACAATGGGGAGAGCTTGAAAGGGGTGAAGAGGGCCAGAGAGGGTTGAATGGAAGTGAAAAGGGGTAAAGCAAATGTAAAAATTCTAGGAAGATAAGAAATAAAAAAAATGGAAGAGGGGTAAATTATATGGGATAAATTTTTATGAACAAGGGAGGAGAGGCAAAAAGAGGGAAGGAATAGAATTATAATAAATAAGGAAATAATGACACATCAAAAATATTTCATGGATATAGAGAAGGTGATTGACTGAACTCAAGAAAACCAGTAGAAATCAGAAAAATGAATTTTTTTGCAATGAATATTATTAAATTTAAAATTTATACATTTCTTTTCTTAAGTGTTGAAGATGAAAGGCTAATATTTTTAAAAAATACCAATATCAAAACAATTTTTTCACTCACTGGTTGGAAACTAGCATATATATTAATTTTAGAGTTTTCTTTCACAGCCAGATGATACTTCACTTCATTTTGATAAGTGTTTTACTCTCTTCAGAAATGTCAAATATTGATAAGAATTAAGATAATATGGTTGCATCATTTGAATTAAGGTTTTTTTTTGAAATTTTTATGACAAGAAATTTTTTTAATAAAATCAATTCAAAAAATATTTTTTCTTGAATTATTTATCACATGATCTTATCATCTCTTTATGTATTAATATCTATGTAAAAATATATGAACATTTAAAATCAAATTTGATTCATTCTAAATTGGGGAATTTTTACTTTAAATTCAAAAAACAAAAAAATTATTTTAAATATTATATATTTTAATGATTGACTTGGTTGTAGGGCTCAGTGATTTCAAAACACCTTAAAATATATTTTTTTCAAATTTTTTGAATTTTTTGCACAGAATTATCACTTATGTTTCAATAAATAACCATGTTAGATTCATTGGAAGTTCAATATAATTTGACCCTTGCTCACTCAATGTTTCATCTCAACCTCAATGTGTATTCAATTAGATAGGAATTGGGTTTCAAGGTTGCGGACTTATTAGCAAGTCCTCCCCCCATATTGTGAGGTGACGTGACTTGGAGAATAAGAAGTTTTAGATAAAGAAAGAGGAGAAGGATCTCAAGTACAATTTTCTACTGGATCAGATAAAACTTAAGTATCAACTTGAAAATGGTTCAAAAAAGAATGTTTTTTAATAGAATGCATTAAAGCAAATAAATCTGTTTAGGAAATTGACCACTTAATGAAAATATTTGATGACTAGTTTATTTTAATTTCATTGATATTTCATTCCAAATTTTTTTCGAGTAAAAAATTTTACACTTCTTATTTGGAAATTTGGAAATAAACCCCCTGCAATTCACTCTGGGAGGGGGTGAAGATTACCAAATTTTCATTTAATTTCATAAATAATTAAGTAAATAAATTAAAAAAGTGAATAAACAAGTAAAGGAATCCCAAAAACAATCTTCCAATTATTTCATGAGCCAATTAAAAGAAAAAATATGACAAGAATTTCATTATGAACTCATTCATAGAATATAATTAAATGAACACCTTCATACAGCACAGGGGCTCAATGGTACAATACTTAAATTTGATTGATTATGTCAGCAAGGCTGCTAGACTTACCCAGTAAAATAATTAATTATTTTCTGGGATGAAGCCAGGCCTTATTATTTTTATTTTTATTAATTAAAATATATTTAAATTAAATTTACTTGTAATAAATTAACTATTTAAAAAAAGGTAAAGTTACTAAATAATTAAAATAAATATTAAATGTCCCTTATATTTTTATTTCCTAACACTGTGCTCAATGAAAGGTTAAGTGAAATAAAAATTAATATTAAAATAAAAATTTAATATTGAAATAAAATTTAATATTAAAATTAAAATAAATATATAGAAAAAATTTAAATTACTTATTTAAAAATGACACTTACAGTAATTTTTAAATGAACTAATTTATTTCTGTCATATACAGTAAATACACTTTTCTAATACCTTCTTTTTAGAACAACTATATTATTTGAAAATGTTTTTCTAAAATATTCCTTTTCTTTTCTCATACCCCTATATATAGGATTTTAACTCTGTGCTTTGTCTTTCTTTTGCCTATATAAGGACTCCCTTTTCTGGTTGTTTTGAATCATATTTTACTTACTTACTTATTTTACTAAATCATTTAAATCAAAATAATTATAAATATCATTTATTATTTCAGTACTTACAATATAGTAGTCCTAAATTATAAATCATAATAATAATTATAATAATTCTACCTCTTTAAATTTGAGTAAACAAAATAAAAGAAAACATACGTACCTTTGACTTTGAAAACCCCAAAATTCACCTATCACCGCTGTTGGACCTCCATTAAAAACCTTCTAGACCATCAGGACCCTTCAACACTTGAGCCCCTTTTGAATTGTTGACGGCGCATCAATATTTTGAAGCTGGTGACCAAGGGACCATTGACCACAAGGTACTAGTAGGACAAGTAGACAACAAAAACAACAAACTTCATCGACCATGTGACTTATTTTTTTTGCTGCGACCAGGAATCAAACCGCCCTCCAAAATTTAGGTTCATATATTGACAATAGTCATATATATTTGTGGTAACTATATTGAATACTATTTGTGGGTCATTTTTCACATTTCATTGTCCACATATATCTTTTTTACTAAGCACTCTGTAAAGTGGCACTAACTTGATCATTTTACAGGGGGAGGTGCCTTGTAAATAAATTTTTTTTTTCCTAGTTGACCAAGATAGAATTATATTGCTCTTAGTCCTAGAAGTAACATTAAAATTTAAATTAATTATATTATATTTTTTTTTAATTATATTTGTTGACTTCTGTCCTGATAATTAAAATTATATTGTTTCAGTTGACAAATTGTCCAGGCAGTAAATTAATAATATTTAAAATTAATCGAATTGATTATATTAAAATTATTTTCAGTTGAGATTAAGTCCTGGTAATTAAATTCTTCAGTTGACTTCTAGTCCTGATAATTATCAACATTTACATTACTAATTAATAAATTATTTTATTATTTCAGTTGATTTATCTTAAATCCTAGTTATAAAATTATCTTAAATTAAATAAAAAAATTGTGATTAATATTTCAGTTGATTTTTTGTCCTGATAAACATTATATTTTAATTATTCCATCTTATTACAAAGTCCTGATAATTACTTATAAAATAATTTTTTCTTCTTATTTTTCTTTAAATAAAGTAAAAATAATAACTAATTAAATTTTAATATTTCTTTCTCTCAGTTCAGGTTAATTACAACTATGACTAATCAAGGTGCTTCTGCTGGCCGTGATATGAAACTGGATTAAATTGATTATGATGAAGCTTCTTCTGTAAGTTCTCCTTTGACTACAAAAATGGCTCAAATTAATCAATTACTGGACCAATCAGGATGTAGAAATGCAGGAGATGGAAATATTAGTTGAGACAACTGCTCAAGATCAAAATCCTTCTATCAACCCCCCAGAAGAGCTTCCCAAAGGCTTCAAAATAAAAAAGATGCCCTTGAATCAGAAATTCAAAAATCTCTCCACTCACATCAAGGAGTTGAGGCCAGAAAACCTCAGGCTGAGGTCAAAAACAGACTCTCTAGAAGACAAGGTAAGAAAAATAGAGTTCTTCCTTCAAGAGAAGATGAAACCTCCTCCCCAAAAAGCACTTCCATAATTGGCCCCCAGGAAAAAGAAAAGGTGGAAGTTTCAAAGTCGAAGTGGGATTGGCTGAGCACCCAGTGAGATTATCTGTCCCAACAGCAACAGCAACAAGTACCTGAGGCAGGTCCTTCAAGAACTAATCAGTTCAACCCCACACCTCCTCAACCCTATCAAGGAGGAAGAAAGAGAAAAAACAATCACGTCAAATTCTTGCCCAAGCCATGGTAAGCCACTCTATTTAATCTCAAGTACCATTTCCTGTTACTGATTCATATCCTTCAGGTAATTCTGGAAGAGGAGATGAGACTGTGAGACCAGTAGAGGCTGAGAGTAGTAGACAAATGGCTCAATATTCTAATGTATCTAATCCTTTGGTTTTTATTGCTACTTCAATGATAAATCCTGATATGGCTACTATTTATGAGACACTTGATACTGAGTTTTATGAGAATCTGAAAAGTTATTGTGTTTCCCTATTGAGAAATACTCCTTATGTAGCTAACATTAATGATGAATATTTGAGGGATATTATTGCTAGACAAAATCATATAATGAAAAACAAGCAATTGACTCAGAAATATAATAGTTTGTTAACTGAACAGGGTTATCAAGCATTTAGAATTGAGTTACAGAGAGTTTCTTATGATTTTTTTCATTAAAAAGTAGCACATGAATAGAAAGTTGCTTTATGGAAAAATATCAAAAATGATTTGTCTAAATTAAAAGATGATGTGTCCATTTGTGGCCAGGAGCTGGAAAGACATAAGAGGAAATTAAAAAGATTGAGTTACCATTATTCATCTTTACAAAATAAGAACCAGTAATCTTTTGCAACCATCAATGAGAATTTATCTAGTATTCAAAGAGTGAAAACTAGGTTAACAACAATTGAAGAGAAATTGAATTCATTTTTAAAAAATCAAAAGTTTTCTGACATTTCTTTGTAAGAACCTGTTGAGAAGGATACCCCAATTGTACCTGTTCTTAGCTCATCCAAATTAAAACTAATGCCAGAAATTCCTGTTGATACCACTGAGTTTCCATCAATTATTGATGATGTACCTGGGTAATCTACAGAAGGATTAAAAAATGAGATTAATGCCCAGTTGAAGAAGTTACAGCTCCTTCTCACTCAGAAACAAGCTTTTAATAAGGAGACTACTTCAAATTAAAAGAATTGGCCAAAACTTGACCAGTATCCAACTTTTGATGATGACTCTTCTTCTGATTGGCAGCAGTTCATTTGCAGGATTGATAATCTAAAAATTTCTTACAAACACCCAGATGAGGAAATTTTATCAAAATTAATTTATTTATTTACCAATGTAGCCCTAATGTGGTATGAATCTGTAATCTTGGATAAAAATGACTACTCATGGGAAGATTGGAGAAAATTAATTAAAGCACAATTTGGTGGTTCCAAGTTTATATTAGCTCAAGAAAGGCAATATGAAGAGACAAGATATAGCTCTTCAACTGAAAAACCTATTGAGTTCTTGATGAAACTTGTGAAAATCTTGAGGGCAATGGACCCAGATATGGAGTTTGAGTTATGGAAGGACAGGATCCTCTATAAATTGCCTATGTCTCTGAGAGACTTTATAGTTTCTAGGACTGAGTTCTCAAAGGAAACTTCTTCTTTCATTGAAAATTTTAATGAGATCCTTCTAAACAACAAGTATGATACTAGAAGATTCATTCCCAGAATTTCATTGGAGAAAACCTCCAATTACCAACAAAAACCTCTGGAAAAGTTTGGTAAACCTTCTTCCCATGTTTCACCCAAAAAGTATGCAACAAACACTTGCTTAATTGCAGAAAGCCTTGGTAGAAAGTCCATTTTTGTGACAAGTAGATACATCTTGTTGAGAAGACAGAGGAACATGCTGATGACACAATAGCACTAAATGATACTTCAAGTGATTTTGCCAGAAATATCTAATATGCAAATCACCAGGAAATATTAATTCTGGAAGAGGATATTCATTATTTAAATAATATTGATATTGAGAATAATGATTTATCTACAGTAGAGAGTTCTGAGATAATAAAAAACCTTGATGACAGCTCAATTATTATTGTCCCTCTCAAGGCACCAGTCTTGATTAATGGAAATAACATTGAGGTTGTCTTAGATTCTGGAGCTGGAGGAAGTGTAGTATCTGAAAAAGCACTTGCTTCAGTGGACCAATATTATAAATAAAAACCTATTCCTATCATTTCTGAGAATTGGAGAGGTTATGGCTCTGTTTTGGCCCCATTGGTAAATACAAAGCCACAGCATTTTTCAAATATAAAAATGGTTTTGTAATAGATATATGTGATTTTGTTGTCATGAAAAATGATAAATTGAGTAGTTGGTTCATTGGGGGAAATGACATTTTAACCAAATATGGCATAAAATTAGATCCTTCAAACCAATGCTTCACAATGGGGATAAATGGGAAGAGAAAATTTAAAATTTCCCCCACAAGAAATTATTAACACCAGGATTGAACACATGCCATTCTGTAGTTCAATATAAAGGAAGATCTACAAAAGAAATTCCTGCCCTTGTGTCTAAAATTGACAATGCTTCTTTTGGAGAACAACTTTCTGGTGAGGATAAAGATTCCATCATTAAATTGATCAAATCATTTCCTATGGCCTTTGCTCATGGATCACATGAATTAGGATTGGTAAAAGAAGAAATGAAGCTTTAATTATCTTTCCCATTAATAGAAACAACACCTAGTTTAAAGTAGTAGCCTTATCCAGCTTCTCCCACAAATAGAAAAGATATTGAAGACAATATCTCTACCCTTTTAAAAATGAATATTATTGAAAAGGTAGTTGAAACACCTAAAAATTGTTTTATCTCACCTATTCTAATTTCTTATGAGAGAAATAAATCCAGGTTATGTGGTGAATATAGAGCATTGAACACTTATACTGTTGATTATATCTATCCTTTACCCAGAATTAGCTCTATACACGCCACCCTACAATGTGATAAATATATCAGCTGTTTGGATGGTAATAAGGAATATCACCAGGTACCTGTTGAGAAGAATTCTCAGAATATTCTGATGATTTCTACTAATATAGGTATTTATAAGTATATTAGGATGCCATTTGGCCCTAAAAATTCCCCTTCAGTTTTTCAAAAAGTTATGGATAACACATTCCACCAAGAAATAATTGAAGGATGGCTGATGGTTTATATTGATGATATCATTATATTCTCTAAAACAGTTGAGGACCATCTTAACCACCTATGTAAAGTTTTACATAAGATGGATGAGATAAATATGACACTGGCTTTGAAGAAATGCAAATTTGGTTTTCATTCCTTAAAAGTGCTTGGTCATCTTGTCTCAGGTTTACAGATATGTGTTGACCAAAACAAAGTGCAGCCATACAACAGGTGAAGTCTCCTAGCACAGTTAGAGTGCTACAGTTTTTTTTGGGAATGTGTGGATACTATAGACAGTATATTAAGAGTTATCAAGTCATAGCATTACCCCTTACCAAACTGACTAGGAAAGATGTTTCTTTCGTCTGGAATAGTTAAAGAGAAAAAGCTTTTGACACTATGAAACATTTTTTGATGTCAGAACCAATTCTTGCTTTACCTGACTTTAATCAATCATTTACTTTATACACTGATGCCAGTCTTATTGGTCTTGGTGCTACCCTCCATCAGACACAAGTGATGAATGATAAAGTATCATAAGTATTAATTTGTTATATCTCAAGAACCTTGTGAAATAGTGAATTAAAATATGGATCTACTCAAATAGAGTGTTTAGTAGTAGTGTGGGCTCTAGAAAAGCTACATTATTACCTGGATGACCAGAAATTTGAACTTGTCACTGACTGCAGTCCAGTTAAATCCCTATTAAACTTGAAAAACACCTAACAGACATATGTTCAGATGGCAACTGGCTGTTCAAGAATACAGAGGGAGAATGAAAATAATTCATAAGGCTGGTATTTTTCACTCAAATGTGGATATGTTATCAAGGTTAACTTTGCCAAATGATGACTCAAATCCTGCATATGATCCTGATGATGAAATTATTCATGTTCATGGGATATATGTGGTTGATATGGAGGAAGAGCTATTACAGCTTATTCTGGATTCATATGATAAGGAAACGGACTTAAGAAAGTTATGTACCATATTAAATGATCCAAAGAATGCTTCAATACCAGAATTAATTAAAACCGTTCCACCAAAGTACCAGAAGGCTTTGAAAAAGGTAAATTTTCAAATGATGAAGGCTACCTCTATTATGGAAGAAAGTTGAGTAATTTTATTGTTATTCCTCCTTCTATGAAGCAGATCATCTTGAAAATTTGTCATGATGACATATTGGCTGGACATTTTGATCTTGAAAAAACAATGATCAGAATTAAGAACACTGCTTGGTGGGTTAATATGTCTGAAGACACAAAATTATATGTTGAATCCTGGGATTCTTCCCAGAAATCAAAAAGATTGACTGTTAAAAGAGCAGGATTAATGCAACATATTGAATCTTCTGATGCACCATTGCAGATAATAAACATGGACTTTGTAACAGGATTACCCATTGCTGAGAAAGACAATTATAACTCTTGTTGGGTTATTGTGGATAGATTCACAAAAATGTGTAAATTTATCCTCACCCACAAGGATGTTTCCACTAAAGAATTAGCCTTCTTATGGTGGTCTCATATGTTTAATAATTCTGGTTTTCCTAAGGCCATCATCTCTGACAGGGACCCTAAATTTACTACTGAATTTTGGATTTCTCTGATGGATGTTTGTGGTTGCAATACAAAACTTTCTACTGCCCATCACCCCCAAACGGATGGATTAGCTGAAAGGATGATTTAGACCTTGGAGGAAATGATAAAAAGGTATTGTTCCTTTGGCCTTGAGTACAAAGACAATGACAGGTTTACTCATTATTGGGTTACCTTACTTCCTGGTTTAGAATTTTCTTATAATAGCACTGTTCATTCTGTTACTTAGAAAAAGCCTTTTGAGCTCTGGCTTGGATATATTCCAAATACTCTTGCCCCAATTCTCAATAACAAAATACAGAAATTAAATTTACATCCTGGTGTAAAATCTTTTCTTAAAATGAAACAAATTTGCAGAAGTCATGCTCAAAAATGTATTAAAAGTCCTTTGAATATGAGAAGAAAAGATGGGACTAATTCCATAAAGAATACACTTGAAAAAGGGTGATGAAGTACTGATTTCTACAGTCCAATTCAATTTACAAGGTAATAATAAATTTAAAAACCCATTTGTAGGTCCATTTTTTGTCAGAAGAATGGTTTGTGATACTGCAGTTGAAGTTATTTTGCATTCTCCATATGAAAGAAAACGTCCTGTTTTTCCATCATCTCTTTTTAAACCTTACACATCCAATAGTGATTTATTTCTCAAAAGGAGGGGAAGACCATAAATGAACCCTAATGAAATCACTGAGAAAGCAGAAATTGATAAGATTCTAAATGACAGAATAGTTACTTCTGAAAAAGGTACTGGATACTTATTGAGATTCAAGAATAAATCTTCTGAATATGATTCTTGGATAAATGGGAATGAGATATCTAATCTTCCTACTCTGCTAAAGAAATATAAAAAGAAAAAATCATAGCATTTTTTTTATTGTTTTTTTAGAGTGAGGGAGTGTCATCCAGGCTGCTAGACTTACCCAGTAAAATAAATAATTATTTAATGGGATGAAGCCACACCTTATTATTTTTATTTTTATTAATTATAATATATTTACATTAAATTTACTTGTAATAAAGTAACTATTTACAAAAATGGTAAAGTTAGTAAATAATTAAAATTAATATTAAATGTCCCTTATATTTTTATTTCCTAAAACTGTGCTCAATGACAGGTTAAGAGAAATAAAAATTAATATTGAAATAAAATTTAATATTATAATAAAAATAAATACATACAAGAAACTCAAATTACTTATTTAAAAATGACACTTGCAGTAATTTTTAAATAAACTCATTTATTTCTGTCATATGCAGTAAATACACTTTTTTAACACCTTTTTAGAAAAACCTTATTATTTGAAAATGTTTTTCTGGAATATTCCTTTTCTTCTCTCATACTCCTGTATATAAGATTTTAACTCTGTGCTTTGTCTTTCTTTTGCCTATATAAGGCCTCCCTTTTCTGGTTGTTTTGAATCATCTTTTACTTACTTACTTATTTTACTAAATCATTTAAATCAAAATATTTATAAATGTCATTTATTATTTCAGTACTTACAACATAGTAGTTGTCAGCCTAGGTATTTCCAGGACTGAGTAATTCTTATGTTTAAAATAAAATAACCTTAATAATATTAAGCTTATTACTTAAAAATAAGGTTAAAATAATTATATATATGGTTATAATACATATATATATTATTATTACACTATTATATGACTTATATTAGTTTGAATAGCTTATCCATATCCTAATAATACTTATTAAGGTGTTAATGGATTCATAATATACTTATCTTAAGTGATATTAAGTAATTATTGACATACATAAGCTTATATGTATACATAAACCTCATATTCAGTGAAATATGTAGTTATATTATGTATATTTAGGTCTATAAGTGGGTTTTAACCTCTTAATAGCCTATAGCCTTTATTTTTCTGCTTATTTTAGGTCATATGGAGGTATTCAGTGGACTCACAACGCCTACAAAAGCATATACACCTATTTCAGGCACATATACCCAGTTTGGACAACTTAATCTGCTTCCTTGGATGGATTTTCATGGATTTATGGGTTGGGATGTGATTACTGGGTTAATATGGATGCTTGGGGATGTTCTTGGGGGCTTGGACAGTTAATTTGGTTCCTTTATATGCTTTGGGTTTCAATATGTACTCTTTGGATGAGTTATTTTACCTGTTTTCTTTATGGTATCCGCTTTTATCTGTTTATTCTATCTATGGTATGGGTCTGTGGTATCATTAATTGTGATGGAGGGTCCTTACTGGAGATCTGGGTGTTAAAGATACTTGAAGTGGACTCCATGGGGAGGTGATGGGCCCTCAAAGTGCTGTAATTACTGGGGATAGAAGTGACATCATCTGGATTGAAGGTCTGTGCACTCCAGTGGATTTTGGTATAAGTAAGGGAGGATTTGATGGGTTATTGGACATCACTTACTTACTACATATCAAATAAACACTAAAACACAATTATTATCATATATAAATATATTATAATGCATATATAAATTGGTATTATCTTTATATAAGCTATAACTATATTTTATTGATCTATTTTCCACCACTAGCATGCATATAATCAAAGTATTGTGAGTTTATATTGAGAATAACTATTTTATTAGTCTTCCCTTGAGGCTTAAAAACTAAATCATTTATTAATAAGTAGTTGGACCATTAATATTTACTATTAAATAATACTTAGATACTAGCACACACTGACAGTAGTCCTTAATTATAAATCATAATGATAATTACAATAATTCTACCTCTTTAACTTTTAGTAAACAAAATAAAAAAAAATACGTACCTTTGATTTTGAAAACCCCAAAATCCACCTATCACTGCTGTTGAACCTCCGTTAAAAATCTTCTAGACAAAAAGGACCCTTCAACAGATTATCTCTAATAACTGATAAATTCAAAATTTAAGAAAAAATAAAGTAAAATTTGTAAATCTTTAATTACCATATTTAGAGCCCCTCCCTAATGTTTTACTAGACATTGACCCCTCACTTCTTAGTTTAATTACATGGTTTATCAAAATCTTATTGATCTGAAAAGAACATCTGAAATGAGTAAACTTTTTGCAAGATTACAATCCAGGAGGCACCTTAGTAGTTTAATGATTATCTCTTGAAGAATTTCAAATTTCTTTGATAATCGTATTTGCTAAACCAGAATCCATGATACATTTATGATCTGGAAATTATAGTCCATGGCCTTTGATTTTAGCTGGTGAAGGGATCAGTCTTTCAGTAGTAGAATTGATATAACAAAAGAGCCAAAAAGTAAGCATATTAGAATTGGTTTTTTCAAAATGGCTCTGGTTATGAAATACTACATAGGTGATGATATAATTATTAGATAAGATATAACTTTTACTGAGTTCAACCAACTCCATATCTGTCCAATTTGGAAGTTCAGCTTTCTTGGCCAGTTTATGATTAGATTGAAATGCAAAAATGTATAATTTTTTCATGCAATTGGCCAAGAAATAATTAATTGATCCTAAAATTTTGGAGATAAAATCCTATATAATAATCAGATAAGTTTTTCAGCAGCCTTATTCTCTAATTTTGCAATATAAAAACATGAAATGAATAAAGTGAAATTTAAATAAAAAGGCTTAACTTTAAAGGTCAATATCTCAGTAACAACTGAGCCAAATTCAAATCTGTTTGTGGGAAATAAAAAATAGCCCTCAGGAGAATCTTAAGTTGAAAATAAATATGATTTGAATAAACCTAAACCTAATTCCGACTGTAATTTTCAGAACTTTATAAAAACTTGAAAAGTGGTAATGGAGATGAGAACAAGTGGATTTTAATAAGTCCACTGTTATCCAGATAAGACTCCTACACATATTTAAGTATGAAACTTTCATAGAAGGAAAAGGATATCATATAGGCATGAGAAAAAGGAGATGAAACTTAGCTTTATTGAAATTTAGGAAAAATAGAGTGAGAAAGATTGATGTTGGAATTCGGGGGAAATCAAATGTGGAGTAAATGAAATGCATAAAGAATGTGCAATGTATGTGTTTTAATAACATTGAACCAAAAAAAAGTAAAATAGGGAAAATGGTAACAGGGGGAAAAATCCCTGAACTAGATGTCAAGTTCAGTTTTTGGTTGCAGGGTATTACTCTGGGTCTGATTTGTGGAATGGCTCTGTTTGACCCTAGCTTATTTTTTTACTTTTCTGACATTGGCATCACCTTGGCTCATGTCATCTCATCTTCATGAATTCATCCAAAAATTCTATTTGCACCTCCTTTTTCATTCTCTTACAAGCATACCCATACCAAACCACCTTAATCCTCTTCAAAAGGCAACAAATAAGGTGGGCTCAAAAAGCAACATTCAATAATTTGCCACAAAAATGCATGTAGGAATGGAATGGGGACACAAAAATGAACTAGACATCTAGTTTACCATTTTTTCCCCTGAGGGGGGATAATGACTATTTCAAGAAGGGATGAAGAGTAGGGTGATGGAGCTAGAAAAAGAATGAAAAGTGGGAGAGAAAAAATGGCTAATTTTACCATTAAAATCAAAAATTACCACTTACAAAAAAATTTAGATACAAAAAAAACGGAAAAAAAACAAAAAAAATTATAATTAGAAAACAAAAAATCAAAAAAATGAATAAGATGACTTATGTGGAGAGATGGAATCAGGAAATAAATGAAACTAAATTGTTTGATGGATGTTTGAGGAGAGGAGGAAAAATATATGAGGGATGAATGAAAAAAAGAAACAATGAAATATTATGCAATTGCAGAAAATGTCAGCTTAGGTATCCCAAGGACTGAGTATTTCTTATGTTTAAAATAAGATAAACTTAATTGCATTAAGCTTATAAGTTAAAGTTATTATTATAGTACCTATATATATATTTATTACACTATTATTTCAATTATATGAATTTAAATAGCTTATCCATAGCGCAATAATACTTATTAAGGCTCTAATTTAGTTGTAATAAACCTATCTTACATGATATTAAGTAGTTAGAGACATACATAAGCTTATATGTATGTGTAAACCTCATATTCAGTGAAATATGCAGTTATACTATGTATATATAGGTCTATATGTGGGTTTAACCCTCTAAATAGCCTATAAGCTTTGCTTTTATGCTTATTTTAGGTCATATGGACATATTAAATGGACTCATCATGCCTACACAAGCATACAAACCTTTTTCAGGTGCATATATCAAGTTTGAACAACTTAATTTGCTTCCTTTAATGGATTTTCATGTATTTATGAATTGGGATATGGTTACTGAGTCAATGTGGATGCCTGAGGATGTTATTGGGGGCTTGGAAAGTTGATTTTTTTCCTTTATATACTTTGGGTTTCATTCTATTCATTCACTTTGGATGAGTTAATTTACTTAATTTCTTATGGTACCCTCTTTTATCTGTTTTCTCTATTTATGGTATGGGTGTATTATATCATTAATTATGATGGAGAGTCCTTATTGGTGGTCTGGGTGTTGAAACTGCTTGAAGTGGACACAATGGGGAGATGATGAGCTGTTAGGACTTAATAAGGCAGACTACTACTAGCGCTGATGCTAGCCTGGGATGGGACTGACTATGCTACTAAGTAGTGAGACTAGCTAGACTGACTATGTTGGGGTTACCAAATGTAAGGCAGAACTGAATATTCTGATACAGCAGTGAGACTAAGAAGTAACTATATTACTATATAAGTTTTCTGACAAGGAGACTTCCCCAGCACTTGCCCCATATAACCCCCTTCTGCAATATCCCCTCTTCCACCTATCAAAATGCATATCCCCCATAGTGCTCCCCCTTCATACCTCTCAACCAAATCCTAAAATTACCCTCTCTTTTACCCCTCCTTCCCCCTGCACCCAGAAATAGTGTGAGATCTAGAGAAGCTACTTTTTTATCTGGATGACCAGAAATTTGAACTTTTCACTGACTGCAGTGCAGTGAAGTCCTACTTGAAGTTGAAGACACCTAAAAGACATACGTTCAGATGGTAGTTAGCTGTTCAAGAATATAGAGGGAGGATGAAAATAATTCATAGGGCTGGTATTGTTAAATCAAATGTGGATATGTTATCAAGGTTACCTTTGCCAAATGATGACTCAAATCCTGCATAAAATCGTGAGGATAAAATAGTTCACATTCAAGATATATATGTGGTTGATATTGAGGAAGAGCTATTACAGCTTATTCTGGATTTATATGATAAAGACACTGACTTAAAGAAGTTATGTACTATATTAAATGATCCAAAGAATGCTTCAATACAAGCATTAATTAAAAACTGCCCACCAAAGTGCCAGATTGCTTTGGAAAAAGGTAAATTAAAAATTAATGAAGGCTACCTCTATTATAGAAGAAAGTTGAGTAATTTATTGTTATTCCTCCTTCTATGAAGGAGATCATCTTGAAGATATGTCATGATGACATGTTGGCTGGACATATTTATCTTGAAAAAACAATGATCAGAATTAAAAACACTGCTTGGTGGGTTAATATGTCTGAAAACACCAAACTATATGTTGAATCCTGTGATTCTTACCAGAAATCAAAAAGATTAACTGAAAAAAGAGCGGGATTAATGCAACATATTGAATCTCCTGATGCACCAAGGAAAATAATAAACATAGAATTTGTAACAGGATTTCCCATTTCTGGGAAAGACAGTTATAACTCTTATTTGGTTATTGTGGACCGATTCACAAAAATGTGTAAGTTCTTCCCTACCAAAAAGGATTTTTCCACTAAAGAATTAGCCTTATTGTGTTGGTCTCATATGTTTAATACATCTGGATTTCCAAAGTCCGTAATCTCTAAAAGACACCCTAAATTTACTTCTTAATTTTGGATTTCTCTGATGGATGTTTGTGGTTGTGATCTGAAGCTTTCTACTGCAAGCACCCCCAGACTGATGGATTAGCTGAAATAATGATTCAGAATTTGGAGGACATGATAAGAAGATACTGTGCCTTTTGCCTTGAGTAGAAGGACGATGACAGGCTCACTCAAGATTGGTTCACCTTACTTCCTGGTTTGGAATTTGCTTATAATAGCACTGTCCATTCTGTTACTCAGAGAAAGCCTTTTGAGCTCTGGCTTTGATATGTTCCAAATACCCCTGCCCGAATTCTCAATAATAAAATACCTAAATTGAATTTATATCCTGGTGTAAAATCTTTTCTTCAAATGAAACAACTTTGCAGAAGTCATGCTCAAAAATTTATTGAAAAATCTTTTGAATATGAGAAGAAGAGGTGGGACAAATCCCATAAAGAATACACTTTTAAGAAGGGTGATGAAGTATTGATTTCTACAGTCCACTTCAATTTACAAGGTAATAAAAAATTAAAAGACCCATTTTTAGGTCCATTTGTTTAAAGAATAATGGTTAGTGATAATGCAGTTGAAGTTATCCTGTACTCCCTATATGACATAAAACATCCTGTTTTTTCAATATCTCTTCTGAAACCTTACACATCCAATAGTGATTTATTTCCCAAAAGGAGGAGAAGACCAAAGAAGACCCCTATTTTAATCACTGAAACAGCAGAACATGAAAAGATTCTCAATGACCAAATAATCACTTCTGAAAAAGGTACTGAATACTCATTGAGATTAAAAAAAAATCTTCTAAATATGATTCATGAAAACCTGTGAAAGAGATATCTAACCTTCTGGCTCTACTAAAAAAATATAAAAAGGAAAAATCATAGCATTATAATTTTTTTTTTAGAGTGAGGGAGTGCCAGCCAGGCTACTAGACTTACCCAGTAAAATAATTAATTATTTACTGGGATGAAGCCACACTCTTTAATTCTTATTTTATTATATTTACTTTATTAAGACTTGTAATTAATTAACTAATTACAATAAGTAAATTTAGTAAATATTTAAAATTTAAAATGTCCCTCATATTTTTATTCCTCAACACTGTCTTCATGACAGGTTAGAAGTGAGATAAAAATATATTAGGGAATATCAATGTTCAGGGATCCACTATTAGGGATCAGGAATTTTTTTTCCCGGTGTAGACAATCCTATGGTACTAGCTATAGGCCTTGACCAAGGGAGTTGGAGAAAAACCAGAGAGAAAATCCCCTGTCCCTTTAGAAAAATAGAGTGAGATTTACTTGCTAAAGTAATTTGGTTCCTGTTTTGCTAAACCCCTTTTTCAACACACTTGACTGCTTGATGAGCCTAGAAAGTAGTCCCCAGACAGACTACCAAAACAAAGAACTGAAATGTAGACCAATGTCCACACCAGAGAAAGCAATGATACTTGATGTAGGTTGCAAATCCACACCAGAGACAGCAATAATACTTGATATAGCTTGCAAGACTACACCAGAGAAAACAGTTGCCAAAGTTGAGTTAAATGAAGAACTAACCTTGCAACAAACACAGCCAATTGTGGCCAAAAACAGTGAAAACTGAGTGAGGAACAAGGATATCACCTCCGGATGGTTGTATGATAATTGAAGTTGCCCCAAACTGTCTTATTCACTATGTACACACAGACCACTATCTAAGAGCCCATGCACACCAACGAATTTGGCACCTGTACCAGCCAAATTGAATAAAAGCCCTCCAGAAGCGCTCCCCAACATTCTAAAACAGAGGCGGGCGGGCTGCCCAACGTCGGAGGTTCCGCCTGAAGCAGCCCGGCCTCCCTGAATCCAGAAAACCAATAAAAACACCTAATCTACTTAGAAAAATTAGCTACAACTACTAAAACCCTTAAAACACAGAATTGCACTATAACAAAATTGAGACATGAAATACAGAGCTAAATTAGCCCTATCCAATGGTACTAAGTACTTAACCCTAAGACTGAAGGTTAGCCCATAAAACACAAAAAACAAAATTAAACAGCTATCTTTTGTAACTGAAGAATGAGGAATTGACCCCTTAAAACTTAGAATATGAAAAATATTATCAAGACATGAAATATATAGAAAAGCCAGGGCTATCCAATGATAGTACCCACATACCCGCAGTCCCAATATCCACAGAATAAAACCAGAAAAACACCCAATTCTTCAACAGATGTCAATTAAGACATGCACAAACAGCACCAAAACACACAACAAAGGCCCCTGCCATTGTTGGAAGACCACATCCTCCCTCCAATTCAAAATGTCCACATTCTTTCTTCATCAAACCACCATGTTCAACCTTCTTCCCAAATCCACCTCTGAAATGGGTCCTTGCCAATACTGAATTGAAAATAATCTAATCTGCACCATCACACCTCCTGTCCATTTATACAGAACGTCCTGCAATGCCTGCCAATCCAGAAAGGAGACCTGCTACAGACCTGGTCCATGATCTTCTTCAACAGCTTCACCCCCACCTAAACCTGGTCCATCTTCTACCAGCACCAAAAGATCTGGGCCATCTATCTTAATTCCCAGATTAATCAAAAAACTACACCCTTCCCAGAAGAGTGCCAAAACCACTAAAACAACAAGTTCCACCATCCCTGGTCCCTCTAATGGTTAAAAATTCCATTACTTCTTTCCACTTTATAAAACTGATGACTTCTCAGTTCCTTCATCTTCTGACAGTGATGATAACAATGTAGGATCCATTGAACCAACAACACCAAACCACTTGCCCACAATTAAGGCCAAGTTCCAACAACACACATCTCAACAGAAACACCTTCTGCTAAACTACTTCCAATCCACTCCTGCTAGAGATCCACAGGACATTGAGAACAGAAGACACCTCATTCACCAGTTCAAGGCTAATTCTGAACACTTCATTTCATCTCTTAATTCCCTCTGTAATTCCACTAGTACTTGAGCTTGATTCAGAAAAGAAAAATTGAATACACCCTCTATAGGATGTAGCCACAAAAAACCCTCAGTTTTAAGTCTTGGGGGACTCAAAAACCTTCAGTTTAAAGTCTTGGGGGACTCAAAAACCTAAATCATAAACCCAGAATCAGAGATCAACCACATTAAGACACAGAGAAAAAACTAACATTCTGGGGTAATTGTGAATAGAGCTGCCAGCCCATCAATTACCCCCAAACTTGCCTTTGCTAAATTCAGAGGCTCCCCCTGTGGATACCCTTCGCCAATCTTTCAAACTCATTCCAACAACAAAAACCCATTCCTCAGTTTTTAGTCTTGGGGGACTACACCATCAAAAAATCCTCAGTTTAAATTCTTGGGAGACTATTCTTGAAACCATAGATTTTTCAGTTTAGAGTCTTGATGCACTACTCTTGAAACCAGCCAGTTAAAAGTCTTGGAGGACTGAAAATTTTTTGCATAAAATAGACACAGCCAATTTCATACAGAATAAACTTACAGCCAACCTGCTGAACTTCCACCTTCACTTCATCATCTACCCATCACTGACAAAAATCTCCTTCTTATCTCTTTCCATCATCTTTTCTCAACACAGATCATGGCTGGATCCCCTGATGTTGACCCCTCCAATCTTCCTTGCTTCACTGCTCCCAAGGACTATGCCTGTAAAAAGTGCATCCACATGTGCAGACCTTGCACATTCACTTTTCCAACTCCTGAAGCCAAATTCTACAACAGGGCCTGTGATTCTTGCTCTTCCAAAAAGAAGAAATGTGACAGAGATGCCAACTACCCTATTCCTCCTCCTTCACCTTCTCATAAATAACTCTTCAGATCCCCTACCAGATCCCCAGAGCTTGGTCCAGCCTCTTCATCTTTATCTTCAGCACCATCCAGAAGATCACGGAACTCAGTTTCCAGAACTCTCCCAAAAAGGCCTGCTTTAACTTCCCAAGAAACAGCTTTTATCTCTGCCAAATTGGCTCCTAGGCTTCTAGACCACGTCCAGGCGGCCCGTCTGCCTCACTAGACAGTGAAAATCAGGCTCAAAACCTCCAAAAACAACCAGAAAACAGCCGAATTTCTCCAATCAACTAAAATAACTCCACACAACCACCTCCCACTTCTCCCAGAGCAATGCAGCCAACCTCTCCAAGGTCCAAAAACTCCCAAATTTCCCAAACTTCTGGGAGACCTGCCAGAGGACCCCAGGAAAAAACCAGAGCACCCAACACTGCACCAAAGCAACAACTTTTCCCCCAGTTAAGGCAACAAAACTACACCTCTCCTCTTCCAGCCAACTATTCTTCTGAAAGTTCCATTCCTTCAAAAGCATCATCCAGAAGAGATCAATCTGCTTCCAGATCACCCTCTCCTGCACCATCTTATAACAACCCTGGTACTCCATCACCAGCACCCCATCCAACTGAATCAAGCAGAAATATTAACAACAGCAACAACAGGCCTGCTACTCCAACTAGGCCCCAGGAACATCAGCCTCCTAGTTCACCTTCTCAAAACCTTTCAGAGGAAGACCAAGAAAATCCATATCTTTCCCTGATTGATCCACCTACTATCACCATTCCAAAATCTTCAGAAGTCCAAATTCCCACCGCTTACAAATTTGATGAGCTTCCAATCTGTAAGTACCTCATTAATTCATCCAATTTCTTCAACAAAAATAATTACTGATCCAATTCTTCTTGTCTAGTTAGCACCCCTCCTCCTGAATCTACTATTGGAGTTGGCCAACCTCTAGAAACATCTTTGACCCTGGATTATGGAGACATGAAACAACACCTCAGCACCATGTGTTCAAACATGCTGAAAGCCTTTGCCCTCCATGGACCATTAAATGACTTTGAGAAAACCTTGAGGAAACAACTATTGGACGACCACTGGAAGATGTCTATGATCATTAAGCACACCTTCCAACAATCCATTCCTGCCTCTTCTTCTTCCTCTTCTGAACTTCCATCCAAACCCATTCCTGCCCATTATAATCCATATAATCTCTCCAGCAGGATGCACTTCAAAGAACACAGTGCTTCCAACAACCCCAACAAAAAACAAAAACGACATCATAATTTAGACCAGCCTCCAGAAACTTCATCATCCAGACAATGAGCTCCTGCAAAAAGATTAAAAACATAATAATAAATAAATAATAAAAAACAATTAATAACTATGAATTCTAATTTTTTTTAAACAGCTACTAACATACTAACATAAAAAATTGATAAATAAAATAAAAATAAATGAAATAAAATAAAAGATAAAGAATAATACAAATGGTATCCCCCAGCCAATTGATGAGCTGATACCCTGATACCTTGCCCACATCCTAGTGCACCTTGATGTGGATACACCTTAACTAATTTAAATACTTTGAAATAAGAAACATAAACTAAGGGTAATAATGAGAATAAAAAATAAAAAATGAAATTAATGAAAATAAAAAAAATAAAATAAAATAAAATAGCCTTTCCCGGCCAATTGATGAGCCTTTCCCCACCAATGCTTGCCCACATCCAGGTGACCCTGATGTGGTAACACCCTATATTTTTGATTTTATAATTTTAACAACCCCCATAAAAAAATTAAAAGAAAAAAAGAGAAAACAGAAAATAATCTGAAACTACTATCTAGCAAAATCATAACTAAAAAATCAAAGAAAGCCCAGCTCCATGAATGGTCCAGATTAAGAGAAGGTCCAGTAAGAGAAAGTCCAGTACATAGAAATTATCACTGGGTGGGCTCCCTTCAATATGTAAAAATGATGGGAGACCACCAGTGATCCACCACCAATCCAAAAAAATCACAGATAAAGAAGCCAGTCCCAAACCAGTTTAAAGTCATAGTGGACTTGAAACCTGAATAATAAACAACAGAACTAGAATTCAACTAGGAAAAACAAAAGAATTGAGACAGAAATTGTGGGGTAACTGTTCTACAGAGCAGCCAGCTCATCAGTTACCCCCCCACTTGCCAAAATAAAATCTAGAAGCCCCCCCTGGGTAACTTCTAACAAAAACACAACATCCAACACAATAAACCAAAACCAATAAGAGTGAAGAGTCAAGCACTTGAAAACCAAAGGAAATTCCAGTTTAAAGTCATAGAGGACTAAAACCTGTGAAAAGAAACCAATACTAGGGTTCAACCAAATTAAGAGAAAGGGTTGGAAACAGGCAATCTGGGGTAACTGTTCTATAGAGCAGCCAGTCCATCAGTTACCCCTACACTTTCCAAGATCAAATCTAGAAGCCCCACCCATGGGTACCTTCTAACAAAAGGTTTCCAACACAAAAGTTGCTCTGCAACACCAAAAATTCTAAAATTTAAAGAAAATTCCATAGTTAATCCTCATTGCAGAGTCAATCTTCTTCATGTCTAGTGCCTCTGGGATAGAACCTCTTCACCTGGTCTGCAGCTAAGCTCTTCTTCAAGACTGCACCATCCAGCTCTTCCAAAACATAAGAACCTCCAGACGCCTGAGATCTGACTCTGTAAGGTCCATTCCATCTGTCGGCAAACATTTTTCCCCACTGACTCTCCAAACTTCTATTATAAACCAAAACCAAACAACCAGGTTTCAATGGATTCCTGAGTCTATGAGCCAACTTCTTGTCCCAGTATCTGACTGATTGATTTCTATTCTTCATCATTCTATGGTATGCCTTCTCCTGACATTCCTTTCAACATTCCAACTGTTGCATCCTGGCACAGAGCAATTCTTCTGTTGAGTGAACCTCATCCCAATCAATTCCAAGATAAGAGACAGCTTCCAAGTCCACTGGTAGAACAGATTTCTGACCAAACATTAACTCATAATGAGAATAGCCAGTTGTCCTCTTCACAGTGACCCTATCAGCAAATAACACCAAGGGTAAATAATGCCTCCACTTTTTAGAACTATCCCCACACATCTTTACCAAAGCATTCTTGATAACCTGATGGACTCTTTCAACCATGCCTTCAGCTTCAGGATAATAAGGTGTAGCCACTCTAACTTTAGAACCAACACTAGCCACAGCTTCTTTAAATTCGGCACCAAACTCTAGCCCGCCATCAACAGTCACCAACTTCATCAACCCATACCT
Source organism: Hemileia vastatrix (assembly GCA_030280995.1). Taxonomy (NCBI): domain Eukaryota; kingdom Fungi; phylum Basidiomycota; class Pucciniomycetes; order Pucciniales; family Zaghouaniaceae; genus Hemileia; species Hemileia vastatrix. The sequence continues at coordinate 18,008,862 of JASXTE010000008.1, read as the reverse complement.
ATAAATCCACTCCTTCTTCAAAAACTCTGCCACATTCTTGGCAGTCAAATTAACCAGAGGCACTGCCTCAACCCAACCAGACAAATCATCCCTGGCAAAAATTAAGTATTTATACCTGCCCTCTTTAATATGGACAGCATCCAGACTGGCTCTTCCAAAAACAGTTGTTTCACCAGTAGCACGGCCAACCTCTTTAGGTTTTAAGTGACTTCTTCTTTGACATTCTTCACAAGATTGAACCCAACCCTGCACAGCCAACTTCATACCTGGCCACCAAAATCTGTCAGCTACTCTTCTATAAGTCTCCCCAAAGCCTCTATGACCAAGGTCTTCATGCAAAGACTTCAACACAACTTCTTGACCCTTCTTCTGAGTAACCACAACTTGAGGATTAGGATGCCTCCTCCTCATCAACCTTCTTCCTGACACATAAAATCCAGGACTCATCTTCTTGATTGCCAACCAAGTATCATCATCACAACTATCTGGCCTCTCCAAGGTCAACAGATATTCCACCAAAATAAAAAAAACCCAGACTGACCCCAGGTCTCATCTTCAAAATCCAACAAAACAACATCCAAGGGTACAATTCTGTCATTGAAATCACCAGTGTGAACATGAGCCAATTGAGCAGCCCAACCAGGACACCAATCCTTAAATTTTGGCACGTCCTTCTCTTTCCACTGAACCTTGTGAGAATCCAGTTCACTAACAAAAACACCCTTTTCCAAATTTGAGCTGTCCCAAACAACAACTCCATCTTCAGAAACAAAAACATCCCAATCACCAGAATAAAGATCAGATCCAGCCAGTTTAGCCTCTTGGGGGAGGTCAGAAAAATCTTCAGCACCCTTAGTGCTTGCCCTAACCACTGGAACATCTTCATCAAACTCTTCAGCCTCAGAATCTTCATCTGTAGGTGGCCTCCTTGATAATCCATCAGGCATTGTACCTGGTTTTTGTACCAGGTCAAAAGAAAAATGTTGAATAAATGTCACCCACCTAGTCATTGGAGCATTTGGAAGACTAGGTGTATTGATCATCTGAACCAAAGAATTTTGCATCCACCTGCAGCTCAAAATGCTTCCCCCACAAAACCATCTGAAGCTTCTTTAAAATTTTTGCTACACCCCACACAATTCCAACTTAGGTTGAGAATACCTAGATTCCACCTCATTAAAAACCACAGACTCATATTGTACTGGCCTGACCCTCCCAGTTTTATCCTCCTGAGACAAAACAGGACCCGCAGCAATATAGCTTGAGTCCACTGCCAGATAAATTTTCCCAGCACCAACACCATAATCCAACTTGTGAAGAAAAATATATTCCCCAACAACCTTTTTCAACTTCTGAAAAGCCTCTTCACACTCTTCAGTCCATTCCCAATCTGCATCTTTCCTGGTAAACCTCCTTAAAGTTGAAGCCAACAAAGAAAAATCCTTAATAAAAATCCTGACATATACACACACACCCAAAAATCCCCTGACTTCAGTAGTATTTTTAGGCCTTGGCCATGACTGGATTTTATTAATCTTTTTCTTCGCCATAATCCTTCCCTCTTTACATAACACATGACCCAGAATTTCCAAAGAAGGAACACAACAACAGAATTTTGACCCTGAAATGGTCAAACCAGCCTCTTCAATCCTAAACAACACTCTCTCTAGAGTTATTGCATATTCCCAAACAAACCTCCTTATTCGAGGGTTCTCCGCTAATACCTCATTACCATAATCAGTGGATGGTCCTTTAATTCCACCATCATCAATAAAAATACCAGCATGAGTAGGAACCTCATCCTGCAAAATCCAAGCCATTTGTGCTTGATATACTGCCACTGCATTAGTTGCTCCTTGAGGCAACCTAGTGAGCTGAGATCTTCCCAAAGGAGTCTTGAAAGATGTGAGAGTCCTTGAATCTGTATGAAGTTCCCTCTCATCATAACCACCCATAATATCACCCAAACCATAACACACCCTTCCAGAAAAATCTTCAACAAAATCCTCTGCACTTGGTGGCATACCAGCATCCTTGATAGTGACTCTATTCAAGGCTCTAAGATCATGAACCACCCTCAACTTTCCATTCTGCTTCTTTACACAGAAAACCGGACTTGAGTAACTGGATGTCGATTGTTTGTATAACCCAGTACTAACTCTTTCCCTAAAAATCTCCACAAAATCCTCTCTGATAGCAGCTGGAATTGAAATAGGTTTGATTTTCCAAGGTTCATGACAAACCACAGGAATCAAGTGAGGTTCCCCATAAGAGTGCTTCAACACACCTCTTTCGTCCTCAACAAAAGCCACATATTTTTCCCTTAGCACAATAACGTGCAACAACATCTTCTTTTCTTCTTCATAAAACCACCCATCAGGACCAAAATTAACAGCTTTCAACCTTTCCACAGTCACCCTAGCCATCTCTACAAATTCTGGAGGATTCTTCACCAAAGGAGTACAGTACGGATCTCTTGACAAAGGAGGTCTCTTCAAGGGTGGATTCAAACCCAAAGGCATAGGCTCATTGACAGGCCTAATCTTCTGTGCTACCTTCTTATACTTTGCTGCTCCACCTTCTACTTGAGGGATCTTCAGGAAATATTCACCACCAGACCTGGAACAAAAACCAAGGGTTTCCCCATCGCTCACATGTGTGGCCAAGTTAATGTTTTTGAAAGGTGTAGAAGAAACCCTAGCAGTGCAAAATTGGGAGGACTTACTTTTAGACCCCAATCTCACCACTCCAAAACTTTTTGGAATATCCAAATCTTCATCTTCACTTCCGTCTTCCAAATCTTCAAATCTTGATTCATCCTCAGAACCAACTCTTTTAAATTTGTGCAGTTTATCCTCATGCTAGAGGCCCAAAACTTGATCTTGATGATCTTCTTTCTTCATAATTTTCTGCAGTTTAACCTCATGCTGGAGGCCCAAAAATTGATCTTGACAACCTTCACAAAAATATTTTGAATCTTTCTTCATTATCTTCAGATTTTTTTCTTGATTTGCTTGAATTATCTTGAAATTTTTATCTTCTTTTCTTGAGTTTTCTTCTGACCTACAAAAATAACCAGGGGTTTCCCCAATGCTCACAGGTGTGGCCCAGGTAATGTTTTTGAAAGGCATAGAAGAAACCCTAGCAGTGCACAATTGGGAGGACTTACTTTTAGAACCCAATCTCACCGGCCCAAAACTTTTCCGCATATCTTTAAATAAAGATTTATAACCAATCTTCTTCCTTGAGCTTAAATTAAAAATAATTGAGAATCTTGAAAGAGAACAGAGACTTGATAAAAAACTTGATGAATACTTGCAGAGAAGAGAAACATTAAAAAGAGAAAGTTGAAAATCCACTTGGTATATCTCCAAGGGAGCTGACCTATTACAACCTGGGATTTACTCATCTTGGGGAGAGGTTGTAGAACTAGGGTGATCAGCCCTCATTACTCTAAAAAAAACAGACTCTCAATAGAGCCTGAGCCACACTCCAAAAAACCAGAGGTGGCACCACTTCCTTCCTTCTCCTGCAGCAATCCATGCACTGGCACATTGAAGATAAACCAGGCCTGGTCTCCCAACCATCCACTCCAGGGGATGATAACCTCATGTGAAGTCTCCTTTCATCTTCAACAGTCAATTCCAAACTGATTCCCGAATCAAATTGATAACCAATTCTTGCCTGAAAATCCATCAAGAATGGCCCACCCAAAACAGCTTTAACTGTTCACTTAGCAATATAAAAATGAACCTTCCCTGAGGCTCCACCAACATATAACTTCACAAACTCAGAAGTTCCAACCAGATCAGTGACATGGCCACCGATCCCTCTCAAATTCCCACCAATACCAGTTTTGATGGGGAGGCCCAAATGAGTTGCCTCAAACAAAGAAATCAGGTTTATCTGAGAACTTAAATCCACCAATGCCCTTTACTCCCTGCCATTCAGAGTGACATTGAAATAACCCAGAGGAGCAGAAAAATGAGTTTCCAACCCCTCACCAAACTTTTCTGCAGAATCACAGATGTATTCCACCTCCCCAGAAGAAACTCTTCTCCTGGTCAACAACTTTTTCTGTCTATCAGCCAACCCTGGACTGATAGCATACAATTCCCCATAAGAAAGGGAAACCTGACCCTGATTCATCCTTTCCAGGACAGAGTCCATAACATTAACTTGACCAGAAACTACTGGCCTCTCAAAGTGAGCTCTTTGCTTCACTACCTTGGTCCTAGAAGCTTCTTGAGGACCAGCACCACCAACAGATTTACTATTAAAAGGGACCAAACCAGATCCCTCACCAGAACCTCTAACTCAAGCAGGCTTTGGCAATGAAGCCAAAGGGACATCCTCCTCAGAGTCAGAATCAACCTCCATTGGCATTGGCTCACCATTCATGTCCAATGCACCAAAACTAGGGGGGCCCATGTCAGACATACCCTTCTGAATCTTGTACAGTTCCTCTTTTCTGTACCTCTTCCTAGCTGCACTCAGCTTAGGATCCGCCTTTGAAGCATTTGGCTTTGTTTGGGCCTGAGAACTTCTCTTAGGCCTTCCTACCTTCCCTGCTTCCACATCATAAACACCAGCCAATCATTCCCCACTTGACTGTCCACCACAGGAATACAACTCCAAACCACCAAAGAAAGTAGAAAAAGAGACCTTATTGACCTCCTTTCCTTTTCCCTTGATGTCATCATTCTCCTTACCAGAAGACTTCCCCTGATCAGGAATATCCTCAAACCTTTGCCTCCTTTGATTGAGACCACCCCTTCTCCTGACCAAATCAACAGGAGCCTTCCCCTCACTGGGCTTCACAAATGATCCATCAGGAAACTTAAAAACCCTGCCATCAAACTCCACTTTTCCTTCAGACACATCTCTGTTCAGTGCCCAACAATTATTGGACCTGTGCCCCCTCCTGCTGCAATAAAAGCAGACCCCAGGATCACTCCTACCAGCCCTCCTATCAAAATCTCTAGGCTGAGAAGGTGCCTTATTGACCTTCTTAGCCTCCTGAGCAAAAATATGCAGCTGCTTTGTGAGATCAGCCAACTGCTCCACCACTGGGTCCCTCTCCTGTTTGGGAACCTGCACCATATTCTTCTCCTCCTTCTTCACCCTAACTTCCTCTTCAGCCAAAGCCTAACTGACTTTGCTGACATATATGGCACACCCCTCCTGATAGGTGTCCACAGCCAATAACTTCAAATGGGCCTCAAAAGCCTCCTTCACCTTACCCAAGCCAGGCAACTTCTGGTCCCCATTAGAAAGAGTCTTCATCAAGTCCTTCCTTGAAAGCTCCTTCAAAACATCCATCCTGACATCTCTAGCCAGGGCAGACCAAAAAACATCCTTGGCAGCATTTTCATGTTCCAGCTCCTCCACTTCCACCAAGCATTCTACCACAAAAAAAAACTGTAGCAGAAACTTTCTGTAACTATGTAAGTTACCAACACCACCATAAGATTTCCATTCACTGACAACCTTGTTCAGATCCACCATAGTGAACCTGACACCCCATCTATTCACCATCTCCCTACACAATAACTTCCAATCCCTCTTCTTGTAGCCAGACATGGCCACAATCTCCTTCTCCACTTCCCTATCACCAATGAAGAAAATTATCTGCTTCACCATGTCCAGGTAAGAAGCACCATCCACTCCAGCAGCAGTTTCATACTTCTCCAGAAACCACTTGACATCCTCCCCATTAAACTTGGTACCATCCCAAGTTTTAATCCTTACACACTCCTTGACCATCACAGCAGGAGGACCATCTCCCCAACTGACAGTCACCACAGGAATAGAGGAACCAGAAGGCATTCCTCCAGAAAAAAACACCAAAAAGAGCCAACCAAAGAAAACAGAGATTCCAAAGAACTAGCAAGTTCTACCCTACGTTGGGCGCCAGAAATGTAGACAATCCTATAGTACTAGCTATAGGCCTTGACCAAGGGAGTTGGAGAAAAACCAGAGAGAAAATCCCCGGTCCCTTTAGAAAAATAGAGTGTGATTTACTTGCTAAAGTAAGTTGGTTCCTGTTTTGCTAAACCCCTCTTTCAACACACTTGACTGCTTGATGAGCCAAGAAATTAGTCCCCAGGTAGACTACCAAACCAAAGAACTGAAATGTAGACCAATGTCCACACCAGAGAAAGAAATGATACTTGATGTAGGTTGCGAATCCACACCAGAGACAGCAATAATACTTGATATAGCTTTCAAGACTACACCAGAGAAAAAAGTTGCCAAAGTTGAGTTAAATGAAGAACTAACCTTGCAACAAATACAGCCAATTGTGGCCAAAACAGTGAAAACTGAGTGAGGAAAAAGGATATCACCTCCGGATGGTTGTATGATAATTGAAGTTGCCCCAAACTGTCTTATTCACTATGTACACACAGACCACTATCTAAGAGCCCATGCACACCAACGAATTTGGCACCTGTACCAGCCAAATTGAATAAAAACCCTCCAGAAGCGCTCCCCAACCTTCTAAAACAGAGGCGGGCGGGCTGCCTGACGTCCGAGGTGCCGCCTGAAGCAGCCCGGCCTCCCTGAAGCCAGAAAACCAATAAAAACACTTAATCTACTTAGAAAAATTAGCTACAACTACTAAAACCCTTAAAACACAGAATTTCACTATAACAAAATTGAGACATGAAATATAGAGCTAAATTAGCCCTATCCAATGGTACTAAGTACTTAACCCTAAGACTTAAGGTTAGCCCATAAAACACAAAAAACAAAATTAAACAGCTATCTTTTGTACCTGAAGAATGAGGAATTGACCCCTTAAAACTTAGAATATGAAAAATATTATCAAGACATGAAATATATAGAAAAGCCAGGGCTATCCAATGATAGTACCTACATACCCGCAGTCCCGATATCCAAGGAATAATACCAAAAAAATACCCAATTCTTCAACAGATGTCAATTAAGACATGCAAAAACAGCGCCAAAACACACAACAAAGGCCCCTTCCAATGTTGGAAGACCACACTGGGATCAGACATTATTAATTGTGGAAGATTCCTATCCACTAGCCCCAGGGCTAGTGGATAAGGAATCCACGATAATGCATTATCCGGCCTCTTATACCCCAATTTCCATTCCTAATTCCTGACTCCAAACTCATCTCATCCATGATGGATTTGCAAGAAATTCACATGACTCATAATTGCTGATGCCATCCTTAAGTCTTCCCTCACTCTATGTTACTTAATATTGGTTGAAAACACTTAAATTTTCTTCTTCCTACACACCCAAACTGCACATTTGGCGGTGAATTCCCACTTCCCTCATCACATAACCCTTCCACCGGCAACAATAAAACACCTCTCTACTAGGAAGCTACTTCACTCAACAATGAATGCTATTACTTTTCTTTTAGTTCTTTACTATAAATCTGACTTTGATTTGGAAGATGCTTTAGCTTATATGTGTCTTCTTTCCAAAAAGCGTTACATCATCACCAGGGGGCCAAATCTTTATCATGATCCCCGATATGGTCTGGCCTCCATTCTCAACATTCCTCATTTAAACTTCACCCAATTCTTTCTTCAAACTTTATCAACTCATCTCCAATCATCCTATCTTTAATATCAATTCCCATAACAAACAGCATAATCCTGCCATCCAACTTGCTGTTGCACTATGTCGCTTTGGCTAAAATGGAAACAGTCTGCTGTAAGACGTTTGGATAATCTCTTTAACATAGGATATGGTACTGTGATACTATACACCAAGCGCTGTATGATTGACATCTTTCCCTCATGTCTCAAACACTTGCTTGGCCAACTTCAGAACAGTGACTTGAATCCTCTTAAGTAATGCAAGCTGAAGGTTTCCCTGGCTGTGTAGAATTTGTTGATGGCACAACTATACCTTTTAGTCAAAAGCCTACTCATGATGGTAACCATTATTTTATCACAAAAAAGGTTTCTTCAAAATCTTCTCCAATTTCTCATACTTCATAAACTAACTTTTTATCTTCTTCCTAGATACTCTATTGCCGTTCAACTTGTATGCTCTGTCAATAAAAAATTTATTGCTTTTCAAAGTGGCTTCCCTGGCTCATGTCATGAATCTTCCCTCTTCCAAAGAATGAGGATTTCTCAAACCCCTGACTCATAATTTTATGAATCTCAGTACCTCCTTTCAGACTCAGCATATGCAAGTGGAAAGTACATTATACCTGCTTTCCGTGGTGCAAGTTTAGAAATTGACCCCAAAACTGCCTGTAATTATCACCTTGCCGAATCAAGAGTACAAATTGACCATGCTATAAGTATTTTAAAGGGACAATTTTCTAGTCTTCGGGAGCTCAGAATCCAATTTCAAAAAAAATTGGAGATCAAAACTTCAAATCATTGGATCATGACTTGCATTATACTCCACAATATCCTAGCTGATTTAAAAGATGAGTGAAATGATCTTTATGAAGAAGAGGATCCTGAACCACCACCGGCTCTCCCCTCCCTTGAATCACAAAACATTCATTCAACCGGCATATGCTCTGTCATTATGCCTATTACTCTCCAACATTTCTCTTCACCTCCCTTTTAAATTAATTTTTTGTACTCTCCATATTTCCTCTTTTTGTACTTGATTAACTTGGTTTGGTATTTTGGTTTGTTGCTCATTCATTTTTTTTTTTGAATTTACAGTGAATATCTTTTTTTTGGATGGCTCATTGGCTTTCTTTCACCAGCTCAACATGAAATTGCATATTTTCTGAAATCACATATTTTGTGTCAGTGTATCTAGTATATAAGTATGGTTTAATAGTATTTATTAATGGTCCTACTACTTATTAATAAATTATTTAGTGATTAAACCTCAGGGGAAGACTAATAAAACAGTTATACTTAAATAAAACTCACAATACTTGGATTTAAATGCGTGCTAGTGGTGGAAAATAGATAAATAGAATGTAGTTATAGCTTATATAAAGATAATATCAATTTATAAATGCTTTATAATATATTTTTGAATGATAATAATTGTTTTATAATGTTTATTTGAATTTTAGTAAGTAATTGATGTCTAATAACCATCAAAATCCTCCCTTACTTATACTAAAATCCACTGGAGTGCACAGACCTTCAATCCAGATGATGTCACTGCTATCCCTGGCAATTACAGCACTGTGAGGGCCCATCACCTCCCCATGGCGTCCACTTCAAGAAGATTCAACACCAAGAACTCCAGTAAGGATCCTCCATCAAAATTAATGATACCACAGACCCATACCATAAATAGAATAAACAGATAAAGGCGGATACCATAAAGAAACAGGTAAAATAACTCATCCAAAGAGTATATAATGAATCCCAAAGCATATAAAGGAAACAAATGAAATGAGCAAGCCCCCAATAACATCCTCAAGCATCCATATTAACCCAGCAATGACCTCCAAACCCATAAATCCATGAATATCCATCCAAGGAAGCAGATTAAGTTGTCAAAACTGAGTGTATGTGCCTGAAATAGATGTATATGCTTCTGTAGGCGTTGTGAGTCCACTGGATACGTCCATATGCCCTAAATAAGCAGAAAAACAAAGGTTATAGGTTAATAAGAAGCTAAAACCCACTTATATACCTAAATATACATAATATACTGCATATTTCACTGAATATGAGATTTATGTATACATATAAGCTTATGTATATCAATAATTACTTAATATCACTTAAGATAAATACATTATGACTCCATTAACACCTTAACAAGTATTTTTAAGCTATGTATAAGCTATTTAAACTACTATATTTTATATAATAGAGTAATAATTATATATATATGAAATATAATCATACATATTATTAATTTAACCTTCTTTTTAAGTTATAAGCTTAATGTGCTTAAGGTTATCTTATTTTAAGTATAGGAAATACTCAGTCCTAGGGATATCTAGGCTGACACTCCCTCACCCCAAAAAAAACCATAAAAAAATGTTAAGACATTTTAATTAAAAGTAAGGAGCGAATAGAATTTTTTTTTAAAATTTTTTATAATACATATACTGAATAAACAGTATTATTTGTATTTAAATTTTTTCAAGAGATTTTTAAGATCAGAGATTTCATTTTCTGGAATCCACTGGTCATATTCACTTGATTTATTTTTAAATCTTAATAGATACTCAACTCCCTTTTCTTTAGTAAGGTGTCTCTTTTTAAGTATCTTTTCAATTACTGCCTTTTCAACTATTTCTTCAACTTGCTGTTTATGCCTTCCTTTTCTTCTTGGAAATAGAGCAGTATCATTAGAATGGTATGGGTTTTTAAGAGAAATAGGAAATACTGGATGTTTTCTATCATATGATGCATATAGAATAACCTCAACAGCATTGTTACCAACCATCTTTTTAACTAAAAATGGTCCAATGAATGGATCCTTAAATTTAAAATTACCATTAAAATTGAAATGTAGTGTAGAAATAAGGACTTCATCACACTCTTTGAACATTTGTTCTTTATGGGCTTTATCCCATCTTTTATTCTCATACTCAAAAGCCTTATTTATACATTCTTGAGCATGTTTTCTGCAAAATTATTGCATCTGAAAAAAAGATTTAGTACCTGGATTGAAATCCAATCTAGGTAATTAATTAAGAGTTTTAGCAGGGATATTAGGTACATAACCCAACCATAAATTAAATGGCTTTTTGCCAGTGACAGAATGTACCGTACTATTGTATGCAAATTCTAAACCTCGGATAAGGGTTACCCAATCATGCGTGAATTTGTCATTGTCTTTAAAGTTAAGACCAAAAGCACAATATCTTCTTATTATATTTTTCAAAGTTTGTATCATTCTTTCTGCTAGCCCATCAGTTTGTGGATGGTGTGCTGTAGAAAGTTTTAATTGACACCCTGAAAAATCCATAAGTGATGTCCAGAACTCAGAAGTAAATTTAGGATCTCTGTTAGAAACTATTTCTTTGGGGAAACCTGCTATATTTAACATTTGTGTCCACCATAAAAAAGCTAAGTCCTTTGCAGAAACATCTTTTTGGGTAGAAACAAATTGACACATCTTTGTAAATCCTTCTACAATTACCCAGCAGGAGTTATAACTCTTATGCCCTGCTATTGGAAAACCTGTTACAAAGTCCATGTTAATTATTTCCCATGCAGCTTTTGGTTTCTCAATTTGTTGTAATAAATCAGCTCTTTTGCCTGTTAATATTTTAGATTTTTGACAAGAATCACATGTCTCAACATATTTTTGAACATTCTCAGACATGTTAATCCACCAAGCTGTGTTTTTTACTCTGGTTGATGTTTTATGGTAGTCAAAATGACCTGCTAATATATCATCATGACATATACTTAACATTAACGCCTTCATTGAAGGGGAAATTACAATTAAATTAATGAATTTATTCCTGTAATATAAAAAACCATCCTCAATGGAAAATTTTCCTCTTTCTAATTCCTCTTTATAATTATTTGGTAATGTTTTTATTTAAACATTTATTGAAGCATTAGATGGATCATTTAATATTGTAGTGAGTTTACTAAAGTCAGGATCTGAAGCATACATGTCAAGAATTGATTGCATAAATTCATCCTCAAGATCTACAATATAAATGCCTTAAATGTTAATAATCTCTGATTCAGGAACATAAGCAGGATTATCATCATTATTAGGAAGAGATATTCTAGATAAAAAATCTACATTAGAGTGTAAGGTTCCTGCTCTATGTGTAATAGTCATCCGTCCTCTGTATTCTTGTACAGCTAATTGCCATCTAAACATGTGTCTATTAAGAGTTTTCATGTTTAAGAGTGACTTTACTGCACTACAGTAAGTTATTAATTCAAATTTTTGGTCTTCAAGGTAATAATGTAGCTTCTCAAGAGCCCATACTACTGCCAAACATTCAAGTTGAGTAGAACCATATTTCAATTCACTACTTCTTAGAGTACGTGAAATATGGAAAATTACTACTTCTGACATTTTTCCTTCAATAAGTTGTTTTTGATGCAAAGCAGCACCCAGAAAAATAAAACTTGCATCTGTATACAAGACAAAAGGCAATTGAAAATCTGATAATCCCAAGATAAGAGCTGTCATCAAAAATTCTTTCAACTTATCAAAAGCCTGTTGTCTTTCATTATTTCAAATGAAAGCTTCTGATTTGTTTATCAGTGTGGTCAATGGTGCAGAAATTAATTGGTAGTTTTTTATATATTGTCTATAATAACCACACATACCAAGAAAAGATTTTACATCCTTTACATTTTGAGCAATGCCAATATTCTTTATTGCAGCCACCTTCTTTTGTTCTACACATATTTGTATGCCAGATACAATATGACCAAGAACTTTTAAAGACTCAAACCCAAATTTACATTTTTTCAATGCAAGGGTCATTTTTATTTAATCCATTTTTTGAAATACCTTCTTTAAATGGATTAATTGTTCATAATATGTCTTAGAGAGCAATATGAATTCATCAATGTATACCATTAACCATCCTTCAATAATTTCATTATGGAATGTTATATCCATTAACTTCTGAAATACCGATGGAGCATTTTTTGGTCCAAATGGCATCCTGACATATTTATAAGTTCCCATGTGTGTTGTTATCAACACAAAGTTCTGTGAATGATTTTCAACAGGAATTTGATGGTACCCTTTATTTCCATCTAAGAAGCTTATATACTTAGCACCTTTAAGTGTAGCATGTATAGAGGCAATCCTTGGCAAGGGATAAATATCATCTACTGTAAATGTATTTAATTCTCTATAATCACCGCACAGTCTTGCTTTATCTTGTTCATAAGAAATTAGCACTGGGGTTATTACACAATATTTTGGTGTAGTTTCAACCTTCTCAAGAATTTTCATTTTCAATAACATCTTAATATTATCCTCTATGTCTTTCATCTTCATTGGTGAAACAGGTATGGATTCTTTTTAAGACTAGCAGGAATATTTTTCATATCATAGGTTAAACTAATTTTCATCTCATGATCTTTTACAAGGCCAAGTTCATTTGTACCATGCGCAAAAGCCATTGGAAATGCTTTAATTAGGTCCAAAATATTATTTTTCTCAGCTTTACTTATCTGAGTGCCAAATGATGCTATAGAAATTTCTGTTTCCAGAAGTTCCATCTCATTGGATTCTCTTCCTTTGCACGGAATATTTGTAACTGACTCAATGTGTAAGACTGAGTTAAAAGAATTTATTTTAAATTTCCTTTTACCATTCATGCAAATTGTAAAATTGTTATTAGCAGGGTCTAATTTCACACCAAACTTAGTCAGAATATCATTTCCAATGATAAAACAGTTACTACATTTAGTATTATCCATTACTACAAAGTCACAAGTTACTCTTACATACCCATGTTGATGTTTAAAGAAAACAGAAGCTTTATATCTACCAATGGGGTGTAGTACTGATCAAAAACCTCTCCAATTTTTTCTTTGAAGGGGTTCAAGCTTAGACTTATATTCACAATCCTTTTTCTGTAATGTATTAGTAGAAAGAATGGAGCCAGCAGCTCCTGTGTCCAATACTATATTAACATTTTCACCAGAAATGATATCTGGAACCATGATAGGTGTCATTATTAAGTTATCAGCTTGTATATCTTTAACAATTCCAGAATCCTCAAATTCATCAAAGATTCATTTGAGATTATATTTAATATTGGATTGTCAAAGATGGACAAATCATCTTCCAACATACAGACTTCATTTTCATCACTATATGAGATATTTCTGTCATAATCACTTTATTCTTTAATTTTTCAGATTCAGATTCAGATTCACATTGATTTTCAACAATATTTATATTCTTCTCACATTTTTGACCTTTAACCCAAGCTTTGTTACACTTATAACAAGTATTTGTTTCATAATTTTTTGGTACTACAGGTGCAGTAGGCTCTTTCTGCTTCTCCTGAAGTGTTTTTGAATTATGTTTTTTAACAGGCTCAATATTTTGTTTATAAGTGGAATACCTTGCTTCATACTTATGGTTTAAAAATATTTCATTGCAAATATTAATAAAGTCTGAATATTCAGTAACATTAATTGTTCTAGCTACAACAATGTCTCTGACAGATATAGGTAAATTATATATTATCTTATCTTTTCATAAGTTAAAATCCATGTTAAGCTTCATGGCTTTTGATATTTTATTTAATTTCATTAAAAATACCATAGGTTTGTCACCATTCAACGGATTATACCTAGTTTTCTCATAAAGTCTCTGCTGAGTGAGTCTGAATTTAGAACCTCCAAATTGTTTTTCAATTAGGTGTTTCCATTCAGCCCATGAGTAATCTTTACCATCACTCAAAACAGCTTCAAACCCTAATAAAGCAACATCCTTAAATAAAGAGATCAATTTTTACATTATTTCTTTATCTGTTAACATATATGAGAATTTCAAATTGTCAATTCTTTGGATAAAATGTTGCCAATCAGAGATGGCTTCCCCATCATAATTTGGGTACTGATCTATCTTAGGCTAGTTCTTCTGATTGGATTTTATTTCACTAATCTTAGGCAAATTCAATAACTTATTTAATCTTGATAAATGGTCTTGTATTTCCTCCTGTATGGATTTGTGACTTAAATTTTCAGATTTGACACTACCACCAGATGGTTTTAGTTGTGGTGGTATAGGGAAGGAATGAGATTCACGTTTTCCAATGAAAGGATAATTATTATACCGAGTATACTTATGATTATCCTGGTTCATTAGTAGATTGGAAGTTTCAATCTCAACTTTAGTCAATCTTTGTAGTAGCTCAGAGACACTTTGATTTGTCTGGGCAAAAGATAACTTAGTTCTTGATTCAGTTTTCAATAAATGTGCTTCATATAGCTTTTCTTACTCACAGAATTTGTTTGAAAGTTCACTATATTTATTACTCAATGAATAATACTTAAGAGTTAGAGACAAATGTTCATTCTCTAATTCTTTATTACGTGCTTCCAGTTGAGAAATGTTCAATTTTAAGGATGAAATTGTATCACTTGTGAGCTTAACTGTCTTTTCCTCACATTCAGTCATTTTATTCCATAATGCTGAAACAATTCTATGGAAAGTTGGATTATTGTCAAAATACTCCATGTCTTCCTTCTCAATTCTCTCACTCTCTTTTGAACTTCTCATCTCAATAGTAAGTGGTGGCAACTGAGGATTAACTGTATTATAAATAGTATTGTTATTATTGACAAAAGACAAGTCAGGTGTATCTACATCAAAACCTAATTTTCTTAAGTCCTCCTCTATTTTCTGCACAGATTTGACATCAATAATATTACCTACATTGTAATTATCAGTATTGTGTTCAATCTGAGAGGGTAATCTACTAACCACAGGATTTGTGTGAGCCCTGATTTTTGGTGCCTTTTTTCCCTTGTAGGGGTTAACTGAGGAAGTCTGATGAGGAGGAGGATCCTTTTTGCAGTTGTGACTGGACCATTGTTGATGGAACCAATCCCACTACCATTTGTCTCCCAGTATTTTCTCCTGGGAGTGATGTGACCCTCCTGGGGTAGGGGGTTGCTGACTTGGATGGCCTCCGTTTATCTCTGCCAGTGATTGGTTCATCTGCTGGAATCCTACCTTACAATTGTTCTGCAATTGCTCTACCTCCTTTATCATGAGAGACTTTGATTCCTCCAACTTCAGGACCTGTATTTCAAGATGTGACAGTTGATTCTGCAGAGGAGGAGATGTCTTTTTTATTGTAATCTTTTTTAAGAGGGCGTCTTTTTCCTCTATACTCATTTTCTCTGGCTGGGGGTATTATTGACCCTCCATGGTTATGTCATGGAGCAATGTTTTTGTTAGCTTTATACCTGGTATTATAAGCAGGCTTTTCACTTACTGTCACTGGACAACCTAGGCACAAGGTCGAGGGTGTTCCTGGAAGTGAGATGAGGAGAGTAGTTTAGAAACTTCTTTGAAGCACAGAGGAAATGTTTGAGGAAGTGATTTGAAGTTGACTCAAAGGAAGAACTACTGCTTTGAGATATGTTCGAGAAGAATTCTAATATAATTTAAAGGTAATATTAATATTCTTTAAGATCTCACAAAGGGTTGGAAACTCAATAATCAAAGATTTAGGATTGAGAAATGATTACTGAGAAAAATAAGGAAAGATACAATAATAATGATTTAACCGGAAGTTTTACCACTATTAACTATATATACGTTTTAAAATTTAATTCTAAAGAATGTCAAACCAAAATCCGACCCCTTTTATATCCTTTACTCCTCCTTGAATTGACCTCATACCCATCCATCATTCCGTTCACCACAGACCACCAAAATTACACCCGTTACTCATGGACCCTCCTCACTAACACCCGTTAACCCTTTAATCCTCCACTAACCATTCTGTCCATTCTCACTACCCCTTTTTAATAACCCACAGATAATTTAATAAACCTTTTTAGCGGACTATTACATTGACTATTGCGCTGTGCATCACTTATTGAGAAAAAGACTAAGACACACTATTGAGATATTGACTAATTTAGATTTAGAGTTTAGACTAGCGCAGTTGAATAGTGAGTACACAGAGAAAAGTTGCAGTTGCTATATGGAATTGCTTTCTGCGCTTCGAATATGGATTTAGACCTCTGTTTTATTGATTTAATGAGCTGCTTTTGCCTCAAGTGTCATGTGGCGTGTGACACTTACATTGTCCTGAGGAGCACTCATATTGATAAGAATAACAATATATTACCTCTACAGAAAGTAAAACCTATTGGAATTAGTAGATTAAAACTATTAGCAATGTTATTACTAATAAAAAAGCACTGGAGCTTATCCCAAATTTAAATCTTTATTTATTTATATAAAATGTATTAAAAATTCAAAAAAATCTGTTAAAAAATTAATAAGTTTAACTAGACCTTTATAAGGGTGAATTAATAGCTCACCAAGCTTCAACCAATTACCAATTTAATTGGATTTTATATTGGTGACCAAATACCAAGTGAAATTGGGTTTATATTGGGTACAGTTAATAATGTAAATACCTAATTTTTATTATAAAAAATCAGTACAATTATTATAATGGTTCTTTTCCGCAATCACTGAGCTATGGTGACCCAATAATGTGCAGCAGACCCAAATATTTGGTTTGTTTGATCTATACTAGAGTAAAAATCACATCCCAAGGCTTATACTTAATAATCTATAATAATCAAGGAAAGACCCCCAATAGTCAGTGTATCTAGTATATAAGTATGATTTAATAGTATTTATTAATGATCCTACTAGTTATTTATAAATGATTTAGTGATTAAACCTCAGGGGAAGACTAATAAAATAGTTATACTCAAATAAAACTCACAATACTTGGATTTAAATGTGTGCTAGTGGTGGAAAATAGATAAATAGAATATAGTTTATAGCTTATATAATGATAATATAAATTTATAAAGGCTTTATAATATATTCCTAAATGATTATAATTGTGTTATAATTTTTACTTGAATTGTAGTAAGTCATTGATGTCTAATAACCATCAAAATCCTCCCTTACTTATACCAAAATCCACTGGAGTGCACAGACCTTCAATCCAGATGATGTCACTGCTATCCCCAGAAATTAAAACACTGTGAGGGCTCATCACCTCCCCATGGCTTCCAATTCAAGCAGATTCAACACGCAGACCTCCAGTAAGGACCCTCCGTCACAATTAATGATAACACAGACCCATACACCACAGAAAAAATGGGGGGGTATTGCTAGCAATACCCCTCATTTAAAAATGTTGGGAAGTGGTTGGAAAGCTGTTGGAAGGCTGTTGGGAGTTCATTGTGAAACCAGATTTAAATTAATTGGACAAAGATTTGGTAATAAGTTAGACCTAGGTTCAACAGAAATCAATCACAGGTTTCTTGGAGCTTGGTGATTACTTTGATTTTGAGCTGAGCAAAGATTGAGCAAAGCTTGAACATATCACTTAACATATCATAATATTCACTTTCCCATCTTGTGGAAAGCAAAATTTGATATTTGTTCTAAGAATATCTACATATATTTACTTGCCAAGTTGGTAACAGAAGGTTAAACTGTAGTATCTCAATTATTACACTAGACTACATAGGTATTTGATAAAAAATACAATTCAAATCAATTTTAATATTATTGAGATCACCATAAGTGTCTGTCCAAAGACTTACAAAAAGTATGTTAGTATCAAGACATCGTTCTAGGTAGTAGTTTCAATTTGGATTTTGAACTGACATCTAAAGCATTTTACTATTAGACAGAAACATAAATAAGTGTAATAAGAGTGAAATTATTCTATTTTGTTATTATAATGTAACAATAAAGCACATTTTTATTGAGAAAATTTTTCTTCCTCTAAAAACCAAAATTTACTCTATAGGCTCAAGATTTATTTTTAAGCCATATTATTCATTTCAGTTATAATTGATTTACTTCCAATATTTATTAAAAAGATAATAATAATACATGTGAAAGAATTATGAGCTTAGCATAGCATATGCTAAAAAGTTATTTTGTCATTTTATTCAAAACTGATTATTCATTTTTTGCTTCAATTCATCTTTTAACAACCACTATCTTCAGATAATATTCTTACTTAATATGTCAAGTCTCAGATGTGTTGGACAGTTCTCAATAACGATTGATCAAATTTATATGAATGTAATTTCAAGATTTCAAAACTCACCAACCCCCACGATTTTACAGTGAGGCCATTTGAATGTTCATATTTTTGTACTATTTGAAGAAAGAAAACCAACCCTTGTTGGTAATCTTTCTCAAGTGCAGAGTCAGCACATTGGACCACTATTGGGTGACATTGGGTCTGGATCTCACCATTTAAACCAAAGAAGTGCCTTGAATCCTATGAAGCCTTTCTATTTTCATGCTTACTTGGTTCCAGTTTTTGGTAATCAGTATCAACTTTGGGGATGCCTCTTTTCTTCAAGTACACTAATTTTTACCCATTTATCATGCAATAATTTTCTATTACAGCTGAGTTATTTCCTTTTGAATTAATTATGAACATACATAGATATCCATATTTTATAGAGAAAGATATTCATGAGAAAGCTCATCCGTCCGTCCACTCAACTCTTCATTATTTACTATTTTCAAAATAAAAAATTTATTATAGTAGTGTTTTTGTTGCCATATCCTTTCAAAATTTTATATATTTTTCTTTTCATAACATATATGATGAGCTCTAGTTGTTCTTATTTTCCTCAGGGAAAAATACCTACTAATACCCGTATACTAAATAAAAGATTCAATGAGATACTCCCTCAATCAACTTCTCATTTTTTCAGGTCTATTTACAATTTCTGTCGTGTGCTTTTGAATATTTCACCTCAGTCTAATGAATGGAAGCTGAACCCCACCGAAGAACAACTACATAGGTTTTCATTGTTCAATATAAGCTCTCTCAACATTGATATTAATTTGCCATATCCCTAACGAAATTACCGTGTTTCTGAACAAATCCCTGCTATATTCCACAATGCTTTTATCCACTTTCTTCTTCAATGCAACTTTCCTGGAAAAATGTTTGCTTGGAATCTTGATTGGTTTCACAAGTGGAATCAAGTTTTGGCAAAAATTATCATTAAGCACTGGGATAAAGCTTTGGAAAATAATTATTTGGTTTCTTATTCAATGGACTCTACTCATATTTCCTACCTAAATCAAATGGGTGTTCTTCACTGCTGGTTTATAGGTTATGCTGATAAATTACGACTCGGAAAAGATTCTGATAGTTTCCGTGAAATAGTTAAAATAAGAAAGTATAAATATAAAATAAAAAAGAAAGTAAGAACTAATATTTTTATCTTTTTTTTTACACAAGCTTATATAAATTTGACAATCTTTTTCAGAATTCTTTTAACCAAACTCACCTTCTTAAACAACTTCCAAGTGGTGAAGCCTATGAGAATCTTTTCAAAAACGTCAAATGTTGCTCAGACAAAGGCTCTTTCCAAATATCTCAGAGTACTCAAGATTGGAAAGCTGATCAACTTATCCAGGGAATCAAAACAGTTCTCAAAACACATCAACTTCAAGCAATAAATTTTATGATTGACAATGAACGAATGTTAAAGGAAAAGTTGGATATCATGTGGAGGCACCAGGACAACCATTGGCTTAGAACTGGATTCGATGACTATAAAGATCAGTTTCCTAACAATCAATTAACCCCTGAAGGAAATGGGTCAATACTTGCTGATGATATGGGTTTGGGAAAGACACTTTCAACTCTTTCTCTTATAAGTGCAACTCAAAGTGAAGCAAGACAGTTCCAGGTATTGGAAAATCAAGAAGGTATTAATCAGAGTTCAGCCACACTGATTATATGCCCCCTGGCAACACTATTGAATTGGATCAATGAAATAAGTGTGCACTTTGAAGATAATGCTCTTCCTTTCAAGGTTCTTTATGGGAAGGATTGTCAAAATACTAACGTAAATGAGCTACAGGACACTGCTATTGTTTTAATGACCTATGAAACAGCTAGCCCAACAATTTCAAAAAATCAATGCCAAAAAAAGATACCGGTGACTCAAAAGCTCTTTTGGTATAGAGTTGTTTTAGATGAAGCTCAGTTAGTGCCCATTTCTATATCTAAAACTTAAAACTTAATTTTTATAATCAATTTTTATACATATTCTTTTAGTTACATTAAAAATCCTTACTCGCAGAGGGCTCAAACAATATTTGACTTGGAATCCCAACACCGACTATGCTTGACTGGAACTCCACTTCAGAACAGGCCCACTGACCTTCAAAGTCTCATATTTTTTCTTAGAATCAAAAAGTGGCAAGAAGACTGGTTATGGAAGAATTTCCTTTTTCCAGGTTTGCAAAAAAGAAAGGCTAATTCTATTAAATCAATCAATCACTTAATGAAAGTCATAAGCCTACGTAGAACAAAGGATGCAATTTTGTCTCTTCCAAAAAAGATTCAAAGGGGGATATTGGTTCAATTAGCAGATCCATGGAGGTCTAAACTTGATGTGCTTCAAGAAGGATTCACTGAGAGATATGGGCCCTCCAGAAGCACTGACATCCCTTGGGACTCATCTGAGTTTCTAAGAGAGCCGCTGATTTTAAGAAAATTCTGCAACCATCCAATCTACGAAAATCTGGATGAAACTCCAACTTTTGATTTCACCTGGCAGCATTCCGCAAAGATTTGTCATCTTATAGGCCACTTAAAAAACTTTTTGTCTGGTGAAAGGGGTATAAATTTTCCAAAAGCTGTTATATTCTCCAACTTTGCAGACTTTTTGCAGATGTAAGTGATTCTATAATGAATTGTTTTACAAAATTGTGTTGGCTTATTAAAAAAAATTTTCTAATATTTCAAAATAGAATAAAAATGGCTTTAGATGACCACAATATTAGGTATACCCAGATTACAGGTGAGCTCAGCAGGACAATGCGAGACAAAAATATGCATGAATTCCATTTTAATAAAAATTGCCAAGTTTTGGTTGGAACGATTCAGGCTGCAGGAGTGTGTATAGATCTCAGGTGTGCTCAAAATGTATATATAATGGTGAGCTCAATATCTTTTATTTCATATTAAGAACAAAAATATTAAATTTTTTATATGTTCAATGTTTAAATAGGAGCCAAATTGGAATCCAGAAGTTGAGCAGCAGGCTGTTGATTGGCTGTATAGAATAGGGCAGCAAAATGAAGTAAATGTTTTGAATTATTTTGTAGAAGGAAGTATAGAATTCTGCATGTATAAGATTCAAAGGAAAAAAATGGAGGTAAAAATGTAAGCCAAATTTCATTTCTATAAATTTCAATGATAATAGTAATCATTAAAATTATGTTTTTGTTTTCAAGGCTAAGTGTCCCAAACAGTGGAAATGAGGAGTATGAGTGTGCAAACCTATTATTAAGGGAGTTTGTCAATCACTCACATTAGAGGAAGAAAGAATTTCAAGGAGAGCAGGTAAATTTATGGGATTTCGAGGATTTAAAAGTCTGAGTTGTTGAGGATTTAGAGATGCAAGATATAAGGGAGAATAACAGTCATTCGGCAAACCCCGGGGGACATGAGAAGGATTAAGGTTAGGGTATAATGTTGAAACCAAACTGATTCTTTTGTACAAGGCTAAGTTCTTTAGCACACTTCCAGAGTAGGTTGAAGTATCTCGAATATCAAAGTGTTGTTGGTCAAGATATTGTGCAACTTTAGAAAAATCTTCAGACCTCCATTGCAATAAGATACGTCTTAACGATCCATCATTATCAATTTTGGTTTCTGAACAACACTTGATGTTTGTGAAAAGGTTGTGATAAGTTTCGCAATGTGGAAGTTGTTTAAGAAGTTTAGTTCGGTTAACTGAATTCTAAGAATCTTTGTTATTTGAAATAAATGTCATAAATAAAAACGGTTGAAAAAAAGGGGATTTTCATACTTTTTTTTTATTCTATATTTATGCTTTCTCACTTTGATTATTTCTTGAGAGCTATGAGAATCCTTCCCAAGTCTTAATTTATAAGCATGACCTAGAAACCAACGGTGAAGAGCTCCCATTTGATTTGAGAAGCTTATTTGAGTTGAGTCAATTGGATATGCAATCAAATTATTGGTTTTTAAGGCATTGTCCCAGTGTTTAATGAGAATATTTACCAAGACCTGGTTCCATTTGTCAAACCAATCTAGGTTCCAAGCGAAAGTTGATCCTGGGGAACCGCACATGTGAAGGTGCTCAATAAAAGATTCACAGAAAATTGGTGGAAACTTTTCCAAAACCATTGAATTTGATTCAGGATGTGGTAGTTCAAAGGCGATGTTGCAAGAATTCATGTCGAATGATGAAAATCTGTCTAATTGCTCTTCAGTAGGGTTTTGTTTCCATCCATTTGATTCTGGTGACATATCCAAAAGTGAACGACAAAAATTGTGTATAGATCTACAAAAGTGAGAATTGAATGGAGGCAAAGTCTTATTAAAAATTCTATTAAGTGTTCGTGTGTTTGTGGGCGGGTTTCCATGAGGAAAGTAAGAGCTACTAGGGTTCATAAAGAATTAGATTAAGAAAGTGTTCAATTAAATTAAACAAAGAGGAAGGATAAATTGTTGAGCTCCAAAAATTTATGATCAAAGTTGATTTAAGGAGAAATATCACAAAAATTAAGAATAAGAAATATTTCAACTTTATGGCATTATAATATGCATAAATTATATTTTTATATGCAATTTGAACTCAAAAGGAATGGTATAAAATGAAGAGAATGATTATGTGATAAAAGCAGACTCATTTGAGAAACTGATTTTTTTTCTTTTCAAAAAATTCTTCCACAAAAATAATTTGATAAATGTGAGGCTATGTTCATTTTTTGATTACCAAAAAATTATTTTTGGTCCAATATGATAGTAATACATATTCGATTGAGTAACTTTTGTTCAACCTGAATAAATAAACTAGAGTGTCACTTCATCACATTTATGTATGAAAATTTATACAAGGTTTCAGATTTTTTGTAATGCTTTAAGGTTTACACTTTTGTAGCATCTATTATTTGAGTATTTTTGATTTTTTCTTTATGGAAAATTTTACCTAGTACAGACCAATTTTCAAAGTGAAAGAAATATGTTTGTGATTGTTTTTTACAAAATATTAACCTTATTTTTGGGTTTAACTTTAATTTTTGGGGTAATTTTTTAAATAATTATGTTAAAAATATGGATTACTTTTCTTATAGTCCATAACTAAGAATTTTTATCAAAATCAAATAATTATAGGGTAGTCAGATATAACTCAGAAGGCATTTGATAGAAAAATAATAAAGATGCTTGTGCCTACAATAGAATTTTTTCTATGATAGAAAATATTCTGATAAACATGCATGCATTGTTGTACAAATGCAGAGAGTATACAGAATACAAATAAAGTAGACTTCATAACTTTTAATTAATATATAAATTATCTGATTAAAAATTAAACATTTAAACTTAAATAATTTCAACACATATTCCATCATATTCTTTTGATAAAAAAATGTAGCTTATATTAGCTAGTGACTTTCAAAAAAAGGAGTACCTTCAATCGGTAACTTCCAATAGCTAACTTATTCCTACAATTATCACAATTACAATGCCTCCATTTTTTCATGTATGTCAATGTCAAGATCTTGGATGTGTCAATAGAAAGTATAAAACTTCTTCTGGGTCCTTTGAAGTTGGTATGGCTTTCAAAAGCTCTAATTCTTACGCAAAACATCAAGAGGAAAGAAATAGGAAGGCCCAAATGGTAATTTCTTCCAATAATCCACTTAACATTGGAAGTTCCCGCTCCACAGAAACAGTAAGCTGTATATCTTTAGTTCAATGTGAGAATTAAAGTCTTAATGATGTTTCAATTATTTATTACATAGGGGCAGTTGCTATTGGGGGCAGAAGTATCTTCAACAGTCTCTAGAAACTCAAATCTTGGGGAACGGTATAGTCAAATAATTATGTGGCAGGCAGCAAAGCTTTCTCTGATTTATCATTTGAGCAAAGAAGGTTGTACTCAATTTTTGGATGAAGAAATTAAGAAGCTCAAACTTCTAGGTGATAGTGGAATACTGGATTCTGATAGCATTGTCCGCCTGATCCCACGCTCAATAGATACAGTTTTTAGTCGATTAAAGCTCAATCAATCATTTTTCACTAAAACATGCTGTCCTAAATGCTTTGCTCTTTATGAGTATAACTCTGAATCTCAACCATCTATACTATGTTGCAATCAACCGTTTCTTTCATCATCAAAGCGCTATTTAAAAACTTTTGGAGCAGGACAAATTGCAGTTAAATGTGATGAAAGGCTGTATTTGATGGAGGAACATCAAGAACATGTAAAATACTTATCTCTTAAAACATTTCATCACCATTCTTTTATCGACTGGCTTAAGGAAAAGATCAAACTGTTCAAATTTGAGCTTCTGATTGAGAAGAAAACCCCTGTTGCAGAACATGTAGAGTGTGATTTGATGAAGGATGTTTGTGATGGTTCAATTTGGAAAAACTTTCCCATTACCACTCCAGCTCTGGATAGAAATGATGATGAATATACAATAACTTCAGGCAACTTAATGTTTACTTTATATGCCAACTGGTTTAGGCCTGGTGGCAATAGGATTGGAGGTCATCAGAAGTCTGTAGGAAATATTATGATGGTGTGTATGAACCTACCTCAAGAAGATAGATACAAAATGGAAAATCTTTTTTTGTATGCTATTATACCTGGACCAACAGAACCCACAAGTGAACAGCTTAATAACCTTCTAAAAGAACTTGTTAATGATCTACAAACTCTATGGGATGGTATATTGATTGAAAAGACACATCTTTATCCACAAGGCCGGAAATTACAAGTTTCATTGTTCTCTTTGATAGGTGACATTCCTGCAATATGAAAATTGGCTGGCTTTTCGAGTCACTCTGCAAAAGTGTTCTGCTCTTTCTGTAATATATCTAAAGATGAAATTAGTGAAAAGAGTGTGGGAAATTTTTCATTACGGAATCATGAGGATCATATGTGCTGGGCAACAAAGTGTAAAAATTCTAAGTCACATTGGGAGCGTGTATCAATTGTTCAGAATCATGGGTAACAATGGAGTGAGCTGAATAACCTTGAATATTGGTGTCCAACTAAATATTGCTCAAATGATGTTTTGCATTCACATATACTTGGCAACCTAAAAGATCACAGTCTAAGCTATTTTCAAATCCAAAATGCAGCAAAAGATCTAGAAAGAAAGCTGGAAAAGGATAAAAATTGGCATGTAAGAGAAGAAGATGACAATTTCTTTTCTGATACTTCACTGAACAAACATTCAAAAAAACGTAGAAGTAGCTTAAGCACCACGAATAATGATGATGATGATACAGGACACACGAGACAGGACAAGTGGCAAAGACTTACGAGTTCAAGACAGTCATCAAGTCATCATGGACTAGATAATGAAGGATTGGGAACAAATTGATCAAGAATCCAGAGTAGGGCATCCAGCTCCAAATTTATTCCTCCATATAGCGATTTGGCCTCAATACAGTCTCACAGCAGTGACAGTAGGAATTCATTGTATAACTTAAGGCAAAGAAGCATTAGCATATCACATAGTGAAGGATCTCACTCATCAAATGAGACAGCTAGAGAAGAAGAAAATAAAAGGATAGTTAAGGAGAAAGAAAATGAAGGTAGAAGTAATCCACGAATCACGGCAGCAGAGATACAGGTTGTATTGAAGATGATTGATCAAGTAATAAGACCTTCCTGGCTAACACAAGTTACAAAATCAGTATGATCTAAAAAGGCAGGATCCCTCAAGGCAGCAGAATGGCACATGCTGTATACTCTCTACTTCCCTTTGTCACTTATACCCCTTTGGTTTGCAAAATTTAAAGAATCTGAATCTTCAGCTTCCTCAGCTGAAAAACCAAGAGAATATTATCTTCTCAAGTCACTTGTAACATTATGCTCGATCACCAATTTTTTGAAATTTAAAAATATACAGACTAATGAGATTAAAGATCTAGATCAATTTCTGTTAGAGTATCGCGAGTGCCTGGAAGAGGGTTGGAAGAATATTAATGCAAAGCCAAATCTGCATATCACTCAACATTATCCTGAAATGATAAAGCGTCTTGGTCCACCATCAGGTACAGCTACTTGGTCTGTAGAGCGGGTGAATCATATATTATCTGAAATTCCAAACAATCACCATCCACGTATGTAATGTTTGTAAGCAATGATTTAAAAACTCAGCTGTGCTAATTTATTAATATTTACCACAGGAGAGATACCGCTAAAAATGCTCAAACATTGGTATTGGAAGTTTAGGGTATTAGATCTTTGTGAAGCTGAAGATAATGATCAATGTGAGACTAAAAAAATCCATATTGATCTCAATAAACAAAAAAAATGGATCCATCTAAGTATGGCATTATTTACTAAATGGGTAAGGGCACGAATGGGAAAAGAAACTTCAAGACGGGCTTTGACACCATCGGAGAAAAGTGGGGATCAGGTAGTTGAAAATGTAGCAAGCATATTGATACATGGAAAGAGGTTTACTAGTTACCATTGACACATTGCTAATTCAACAATTGAATTCTACTATGAAAAAGATAGCCAGTTTGGGCAAATTGATGATCTTTTCAGGTCAAAGGAAGAGAATTATCAGATATATTTAATAGTAAGTCCTTTCAAGGAGCTCTGTCCAGAAGAAACATCAAAGGATCCCTATGAGCTTTTCCCACAAGTGCATTGTCGGTTAGTAAGAGTAGCCAAAGCAACTCAAATTGTGATTAAGAAAGATGCAATAATTGGACATGCAGCTACTGTCGAGCACAAAAAAGGAATGTTTTGAATCAAAGACGAGGTTGTCACTGCCATTGGACTGCAGACAGTAGTGAGTGAAAAAATTGATCAAATTTATTTTCTGTTGACTAACATCTTTGTGTTAATTTGAGATTGGGGAAATTTGTAGGATTGGTGATGTTTGTAAATGGTTAAAGAAATAATTCAATGCTTGATTAAAAAATGCAATGCATCCAACTTACCTTATCATAAATCAGTGAACAATTACTTTGGTTGCTTTTATTGTGAGAGAACCCATGCTTTCAATGAGTCATTTTTATCTTAAATGTAAGAATGAAAATCATGATAATGAGAAATATGATAAAATTGTTACTTAATGAATGATCTTCTTGCTCATTCATCTACTATAAATAGTTTGACCTTCCAACTTTAGCTGATAGCTATATATTATTCACTTTATTTTTTGACAAGAGAACATACACATTAACAAGACTATATACATAGTATCTTTTTTTACTTTAGCTTTGATAGGTATAAATTTTAACAACTGATTATTTTTATTTTATTTTATTTCATTACAGTTCATTATGAAGATAATTTTGAAGGGATGTCTGTTGACCCAACCAATTCTGATTGTTTTCCACCTCAACATACTAATACTGGAAATACTCCTCCACCACCCGCTGCTGATCCACCTCCAGATGCATCTCAATCTGTACCACCTAATCCTAACCCACCACCTAATCCCAATCCAGGCCAAGAGTCTCATTCAGAACCAAGATATTTTAATCCCAATCATCCTTCTGCTCCTGAAAGTGCTGATCAGCTAGGAAGAGATTGGGCTAGTGAATTATTGAGGTAATTTTTCAGAGACCAATCATCATCTGCTCAGCCTAACCAAGGAGCAAGCACAAGTGGAGCTGGTAAGTCAAATTTGTAGTGTATTCTTTTATTGAAAAATAAACAATTTAATTAACTTATTTGAATTGTTAGTGAATCCCTCAATCATTATGGGTATTAGTGATTACCACAGACTCAATTAAGCAGAGTCTCATGAAAGAGAACAGGGTTTAAGGGCTGTAAGAGGCTTAGTTAGAAGGAATGATGTTCCCAGGAGCTGGGACAGTCTAAATAGAAATATTTACCACTTTATGAAGTATTTTCTTGGGGGAAAAACACAAATAACAAAATATCCTGCGAGCCCAACACCTTTGGAGATTAAAAATTGGAAAGCTTGGAACCAATTCAAACTGAAAAACATTCAAAATGTCCTAACCCAAGTCCAATCTTCTAACTGTGCCAATTCTGCAGCTGATCGACAATTTCTGATAACCAATTCTATAGCCTTCTGGCAATCCATAATTTGACTACCCAAATTTTTTCCAGCACCTGAGCCTTGAGGACTAAAAGGAGGAGCACGGATCCCACTTTCTGTCAAAAGAAACTTAGAGCGTGAATTTCAAGAAAAAGATTTTTGGAAATTTGCCTTTGATTGGACTTGCCGTGATTCTTCGGAATCAACTTGGAATCAAGTCATGGGAAGCATAGTATGCGACCACTGTACCAGGTGGCTCACCACCTTGAATACAATCAATCAGTCCAAGCTTCAGTTCACTCAATGTGTTATTGAGAAATGGGTAGTTAATAAGGGGAAGGAGATGATAAGGTTATTTGGGCAAGAAGAGGAAAGGGTAGCAAGAGAAAAGATCAAAAAGAGGGCAAGGGCACAAGTAAAATGTTATCGGACAAAGTTAAGTTTTTTATTTTACTTTTCTTTTTGTTATTATGAAGCTGATTTAGTTGGAATTCAGATTGCTAGTGCACGCTACAAGTTAGCAAGAGATCTCTGCAGTGATGTGTTAGGTTTTGTTGTGCTTTTTCATGATACTAGGTGCATCTCTGATATCGAGGAAGGCCCAGCACCAGCCCCAACTGCACCTATGCGAGCTATTCCTGGATGGTGAAATCCTGAACTCAATGATTTGTTTAAAAAAATGGATAAGATGACAAAACACTTAGCCCATACACCAGCTCAAAGAAAATCAGCATTAAAAACATATTCACAGTCATCAGAAAGGACAGTTGCACAAAATGGTGTATTCAATGTTCCCAAATACCTCCCCAAGAATTGCTATTCATCAACATTTTTGCAAGGATTATCTGTGAATGAACATGAGTCACTTGGGGTTGGAGCTGATATTGATCTGGTAAAGATTCTGGAATCAATTAATAGAGCATCAACGTCATCATAACTTAGGTATAACGGTGATCTTCTGTGTAATATAGCTATCTTATATTGAATTTTATGTATTCTGTTTTTTTTCAAAGCAGCTTGGTAAATGTTATAAGGTGATATTGAGAGAGAGTAACATTTTTTTAAGAAAAACAAATAATGTATGAGATATAAAAATGTATTTTCAACAAATTGATGGTCCATACCTCTTTATGTCACATTTATGTATCCATATTAATTTCAATCGAATTTAATGTTGACCAATACATAGTGAATACAGGCTATGCCACTTACATTTGCCAGGAATAGCTACCATTAAATATGCCAGTATCAAAATTATTTTTGATCAAAATCAATGAGCATGTTAATCATGAATTACAGGAGTCAACTGCATATTTTAATGCATGGTTCCCTTCCAAAATTAATTTCAATCAAAATTTATTTTGATACTGGCATATTGCATGGTGTCTATTCCTGGAAAGTGTAAGTGGCATAGTGTGTATTCATTATGTATTGGTCAACATTAATTTCAATAGAATTTAATATTGAAATTTGCATATTGAACCCAAACCAGCAAACAACCCAAAAAATTCTTCATAAAACTGCTCATTAATTTCAATAGAAATTAGGGTTGACCATATACATATTGAATGGTAGTTATATCTGGTGTGTGTAAGTTTTAAAGCTTGTGTTCAATGTGTATTGGTCAACATTAATTTTGATTGAAATTAATATTAATGTGTAAATGATATATACATGCTCAATATGCATTGTAATGTGTTTACTTAAGAATAGAGGGCCCTACTTTTCATCTTACAGAAAAATTCTTGGTGGCATCTCAAATTCAATTTTCATTAAAATTAATGTTGACATGTTACCATGAATAACAATAAGAAACTGACTGCATAAATTGATGATAATCATGAACCTTAATTTCAATCAAAATTAATGTTTCCAAGTGCAGATTGAAAAAAAAGCTATGCCACTTACACTAACCAGGCATATTTACTATTTATTATGTATTGGTCAACACTAATTTTTATAGAAATTAATATGGATATGTAAATTTTATATTTACCCTCAACATGTATATTAAATTTCAATACTTAAAAATACTTGCTGTCCTTTACATGTCATGCAAAAAAGCATTATAACATTTCAACATTAATTTTGATCAAAATTAATGTTGGCATGCCATTATGCATTGAAACAACTAACAGACTAAAAAGTTCATGATCAAAATGCTCATTAATTTTGATCAAAATTAATGTTGACCAATACATATTGAATATAAGTAATCTCTGATTACTCAGACCAGATATAACTACCATTCAATATGTATATTGTCAGCCTTAATTTCGATCTAAATTAATGGGCAGTTTTATGAAGAATCTTTTGGGTTGTTTGCTGGCTTGGGTTCAATATGCAAATGTCAATATTAAATTTGATCAAAATTAATGTTGAGCAATACATAATGAATACACACTATGCCACTTACACTTTCCAGGAATAGCTACATGCAATATGCCAGTATCAAAAGTAATTTCAATCGAAATTAATGTTGGCAAGGCACCATGCATAAAAATAAGCAGTTGACTCCAGAAATTCATGATTATCATGCTCATTAATTTTGATCAAAATTGATTTTTGATACTGGCATATTTAATGGTAGCTATTCCTGGCAAGTGTAAGTGGCATAGCATGTGTTCATTATGTATTAGTCAACATTAATTTCGATTGAAATTAATATGGACATGGACTATGCATGAAATTCCAATAAGTATAGGTAAGCTAAGCAGTTAGATTAACTGGTTTGATCAAGTACACCATATAAAAATTGATGTTTTAATGCCTTGGTTAATTTTGATTGAAATTAACTTTAAGCCATGCATGTTGAATTTTATCTATGTCTGTTTAGTCCATGTGAAATGGCTTGTATTCAATATGCAGGGGTCTACATTAATTTCAATCGAAATTATGAGGTTCATTGCCTCATAAATTTGGTGGTTTCTGTCAGGGTTTCATGCATGGTGCCATATGATATTTGTTAATTCTTATCAAAATTTATTTCAACACCAATATATTGAATACAAACCATGGCACTTACAGTACTTGGTCATAGCTAAAATTCAATATGACAGTCTCAAAATTAATTTTGATAGAAATTAATCAAGATTTATGAAGTTTATCAATAGTGTATGAGTTAAGTTTCAAGTCATATGTTTCATCAGTTTCTTGCACCCATTTCTAGTTTATCTCAACAATTTTTTTCAAGTTTTATTATTTTAATCAAAACTGTGGTAAGTTGTAAAAAATTAGCTAATCCAAATCTCAAATTGAATATTAATATTTTAATAATTTTGAATGTTGCTTAAGGTATTTCATTGGGTGATTCATAAAAATATTTTATCAACTTAGTAGTCCTATAACTTTTGAAAAGTAACAATATTGGTATAGTTAGGGAAAACAATGCAATATCTTGTGCAGACTAAGATATATTGTAAAATAAAACTATTCAACTTTTTTTCCCCTTAGTTGTATCCAAGTTTATCAATGGTTTGTTCACAGTGCCCACACCCTAGCCTGACACTCCTCCTGTCACTTAAAAAACAAATTCTTATCTTAAATTCTAATGTTACCAATTTTATATTTATAATTCATTTCTTGTTTGATGAGGCATATCAGTATATTTGTGAATCTTGCATTGTCATCTGAAACTAAATTTAACAAATATTTATAAAGCATTATCCTTTTTTTCATATAATATACTAATTAAGTGTATCTCCATTGTTTAGGAGTAAATTCTAATTTAAAAAATTTTGTATTTACCTGTGGCAATTTTCATATGGGGTATACATTTGTTATTATTTGTTCTTCACACTAAAAGTCCCCAAAGAATTCCTAGTATTTTCTGTTAGCTACATCAAATTTCTCTCAATATAAACAGATTGTGATTTAGCATGTTACTCAGTTTACCCCACTATGAATAATACATGTTAAAAAAAGCTCAAATAATATAAAATCCCCCTCTTTATGTTTTCTGTTTCTTTCATACTCACTTTAATTTTAATCTTATTCAATTTTTTATCCTATTAAATTATCAACTTCAATTCTCTAGAATAGAGTTTATTATAATTATTCATCATATTATATCATAATTTTTTGATATCGAATACTTTTTTTTAAAATTCATTAATCAATATGTCTAGTATTCAAAATCCTACACCTCCACTTTGTATGTATATCATGTTCCTCTCTCTTAATTTATATATTTCACTTATGTTCTATATCTTTTTTTTCAAAAAATTGATTTTCCAGTGCCCGAATGTGTTTCATCCCACTCTCTGATTGATACTTGCTTTGAAGATGTTGAGCTTGCACCATTTCTGCCACATGTCATGGCACCTAACCCTGCTGTACTTAGCAATGAGAGGCAGGAAATAACGAGAGTTCAGTATTGCAATTTACTTGAATTGGCTAGAGATAAAACAGAAGAACTTGTCAAGATCCTTAACAATAATCCTTCTCCTTCATATTTATCTAACCCTTGTAATGACTTACTCCAATATGTGAAAAGCCTTGAAAAATGTATGTTCTTCACTTTTTTTGTCTCCTTTTAAATTAGTAGATAAGATTATCAATATTTTTTTCTTCATATATATTTGTAGCTTACAAGGAGGGTATGATTCCTCCTGATGAAATCATTTTCATTATGGATGATGATGAGACAGATGAACCATCAGCTTTAACTCATGCTTCAACTTCTAAGGAAAATCTTGAAACACCTGTTATCCGCTCCAGGAAAAAGAAATTTTCCCAAGGCTCCTCTTTTGTTTGACGTATTAAACCGGCTTCTGCTAATGAATTTTCTGATGTATCAAATTATAAATCTCAAAAAAAAGCAAAGGCTTTGATAATGAGTATATTCTTGTTTCCTTTTTTTTATTTTTATTCTTTTATCTTTAAAATTCTATCATATATCTCTTTTATTGCTTATATATTGTACTTTTTATCTTTATTTTGATATTTTGTACCAGAGACTCACATACTGTAGATTGTTCCATCCATAAACGCCCTCTCCCTGATGAAGATGATAAAAAGAGTGATGATGAACTGTAAGAGTATGAAGCTATGCTTGCTCATCAAAACAAGCAAACTTTAAAATCTTCTTCAAGACATGACAATATGTTTGATAAAGATGATGATTCAAACCGCTCATCACCAAATTCCTTCATTTCTAAGAAGCAATACCCATCACCTCCTAAATTACCTACTTTGAACACTTTGAAAGCTTCTCTACCAATGAAATCAACTCCAATCAAGATATCAAAAAAACCTCTAACTTATTCACCCTCAATTCTAAAAGACTCTGTGTCAGTATAGTCTAGTATATAAGTATGATATAATAGTGTTTATTTATGGTCCTACTACTTATTGATAAATGATTTAGTGATTAAACCTCAGGGGAAGACTAATAGAATAGTTATACTCAAATAAAACTCACAATACTTGGATTTTAATGCGTGCTAGTGGTGGAAAATAGATGAATAAAATATAGTTATAGCTTATATAAAGATAAAATCAATTTATAGTGGCTTTATAATATATTTCTAAATGTTAATAATTGTATAGTAATGTTTATTGGAGTTTTATTAATTGAATGATGATAAATAACTGTCAAAATCCCTCCTTACTTATACCCAAATCCACTGGAGTGCACAGACCTTCAATCCAGATGATGTCACTGCTATCCCCGGCAATTACAGCACTGTGAGGGCCCATCACCTCCCCATGGCGTCCACTTCAAACAGTTTAAACACCCAGACCTCCAGTAAGGACCCTCCATCACTATTAATAATAACACTGATCCATACCATAAATAGAAAACCCAGATAAAAGCGGATACCATAAAGAAACAGGTAAAATAAACAATCAAAAAGAGATTTAATGAAACTAAAAGCATATAAAGGAAACAAATAAAATGTCCAAGCCTCCAATAACATCCCCAAGCATCCATATTAACCCAGAAATATCCTTCCAACCCATAAATCCGTGAATAACCATCCTAGGAAGTAATTTTAGTTGTCCAAACTGGGTGTATGCGCCTGATATAGGTGTCTATGCTTCTGTAGGCGTTGTGAGTCCACTGATTTTGTCCATATGACCTAAAATAAGCAGAAAAACAAAGGCTATAGGCTATTAAGGGGCTAAAACCCACTTATATACCTAAATATACATAATATACTGCATATTTCACTGAATATGAGATTTATGTATACATATAAGCTTATGTATGTCAATAATTACTTCATTTCACTTAAGAAAGTATATTATGACTCCATTAACACCTTAATAAATATTATTAGGCCCTGGATAAGCTATTTAAACTATTATAAGTTATATAATAGAATAATAATTATATATATATATAATAAAATAATATATATTATTATTTTAACCTTATATTTAAGATATAAGCTTAATCTACTTAAGGTTATAATATTTTAAGCATAAGAAATACTCAGTCCTAAGGATATTTAGGCTGACACTCTGATTTTCAGGAGGAATTCTGTAAAATTCATAATTTTTATAAAGGTAGAATCAGCACGGCAAGGGTCCTCAGGTCGTGGTTGGAAATTGTTACTCTCCTTGAAGTACGCTCTTCTACTTCTTCCCAAGAACCCATGTTGAATATTCCAATGTTTACTTTTCATTGGGAAAAATCTTGTGGAGAAGATTGGCTTTCAAAACTTACTGAGTTATGTAAGTTACAATAATTTTTAGTCTTGACTTTGTTCTTTTACTTCTTTTTTTTCCTTTTGTAGCAAATATTTTTTTTGAGATTGATAGCTCACAGCTATGGGTACTTGATAATATTGATTTCAAAAAAATGGAAGATTTATGTGATCCTGATGGTTTAAATACTGAAATTCTTTCCTCAACAAAGAAAACGGATCACCCTGAATCCAATCTTATCTGAATGCTCATGAGATTAATGATCCCAAGTGACCACTGCCGTTCTTCATGGGTATCTCTTATATCATCTTCACTTTATCTGACTGCACATGAATTCAGCCAGCTTCCATCACATCAAAACATTAACTCAGATTGTCCAATTGAACGTGGTCTTCAGCTTCTAGCTCACCTTTCAAATCTGAAGAGTCTGATTCCTGATGGCTTAGAAGTTGGTCCCACTGCACTTCAAACCCGTGATATATCAATGTCGACTCTTCTTCAAATCAGAAATATTATCATTGATATAATTATGTCAATTATCATTCTTAAATCAAAATATTGTGCTTCAACAATATCAAGTGGCAAGACTAGCGAAGCTCAACAATCAAGTCAGAAAAACGAAAATACTGAACTGACTATAATGAGACAGAAACAAAAGGCTGCACTAAACAAGATAAATTCTGAATACTCCCACCACCAATATCAATCTTTCACATTCTATATAATCAATGGTGTCTGTGGTTTATTTCTGAGCTCTCAAGATCATAGATTGGCTTCAGCAGCTGATTGCTTGGAGGTAATATCAGAAATTAAGTTTCTTAATTTACATGAAAAAAAATCATTTGATGGAAGAAATAATTTGGAAAAATTTAAATAACTATATTTTAACATTAATAATACCTTTTATAGGAAAGTGTGATCCATTTATTTTAAAATTTGATACCACAAGTCCTCCAGGAATTGCTAGGGCTATTTCTTCAGATTTTCATAATCACTGGAGCTCCATTCAGCCAGTATCACCTTTTTTTGCTGAACATAGCCTTTCAATAAATTAATATTCCAACATGTAAATAGATAAAGTTCTGTGAATATGATTTATCTTGTATGATTCAAGTTATTCTCCTTCAAATACGTCAAACATGTGACCATCTTTGAAATTTATTAAGAAACCTTTGACATGATTTTCTAAATTAATTATTAAAAAAAATTATTGTAAGTCAAGAAATAACAAAGATTTTAAAATCTACTTATATGATTTCAAATACTTGTATTAAATTCTTAAATATTTTATTGTTTATATAAAAATATGATAACTGCTCTAGTTTTGTTACTTTACCTTTAATATTAAATAATCTATTTATTATTACAAATTTTTTCATTGATTATAGCATTTTTAATCAGAAGTAGAACAACTTAAATAATTAAATGTGCGTATTCTTAAAAAAATACAATTTAATCTATTTTTGATTCAAAATTCTTTCATCAACTCTTTATTATTAACTTTTTTATTAATAAGCTTGTTTGATCTAAAATACTATAAAGTTAATTTGGTAGCATTAAAAGCACATTTTTATGGCTAATATATTTCAAATTCTTAATTATAGTTTTTGTATTTTAGAACCTTTTCTACCAATTTAATAAAAATGACATTTAAAGATTTCACAACTTATATATTTCCTCAAAAGTAAATCAAATTTTCTTATAATATTATGAAAAAAAAATTATTCTATTTCACAAATAAAAAAATAGATAATACTTTAATTATCACAACTGAAAATGTTACAGCTACTCCCAGTATTTATCATGTTTAATTTCACATTAAGTTGTGTAAATATGATATAAATTTTTAATATTTAATTATCAAATTTTTTTAGATTTGTCTTAACATTAGATAAATAGTACTTTGCTGATTTTATTTCTTTTTCTATTAAGTCATCTATTTTCAAAAAAACATTCAAAGCACTAATCAAATATTTATACCTATCTTTTTCTTCTTTCATTTCCAAGTACTCTGAAATTTCAATATCAAAAACATTAAGCTTTTCTATAGCATGAAAAATTCTAGTGCTGATTTGAATAGAAGAACCTATCCTTGTGAAGCCATGAATTTCGTGACATCTTGAGGTAAAATGCCTCAGTTGATTGGCAGGCCATAACGTCACTGTTATTCCATTAGTTGCTTCAAAGTTGATTTTACTTCGAATTTTGGGAAACATAAGTTCTCCACCTGTTTGTTGTGGTTGGGTCTTATTGTACTTCATATGAATGGTATTGTTTTCTGTATCTTTATGAAAAAATATTCCTAAAGTATACTCACTTTCATCCTTATCACAATGAACCCCATTGGAGAACCCATTACCATTTGCTCCAGATGTCCAAGTTAAATTACTAGCAAACGGTACACCCTCTTCTTCACTATAAACTTTTGAAAATCCATGAATACCAATTTTTGCACAAAGATTAGTTGCCTTGTTGTACTTTACATATGATATTTTTTTTTAAAAATATTCAAAGTACATTGTAATCCTCTTCATTCATTTTTTATATTCTTCTGTGTGTACAATATTATCAGTGTATTCATCTGCAAGTAAAAGCATTCAAAAATTCAGTATTTAAATTAAAAAAAGTGATACTTACAAATATATAAAGATTTATTCCTATCTAAAATAAAGCCACCACCAAAAATTTTTCCAAAACCACCAGCTCTTTGATGATAACCATTATTTGTAATTTCATGTTCGCAGTAAGAAAGATCCTTAATGCATTGCACCGTAGCTTCTAACATATCTAGTTCTTTGAGCTCATGAATTTCAAAAGTCTGCACAAGAACATTAGGTATTAAGACACCTTTTGGTTTATAAATACTACAACCAGGGAAAAAATTGTAATAATTATTGCAATCTGTCATATTATTTGCATAAGATTGTGCATAGAAATTTGGCTTCTTACCATTTGTATCCATTCCAAGAGCATTTACAAGTTTCATTCCAGTAGAAATATCTTTTTCCCACCTATTGTTAGAGTTCTTCCCTGGCCGTTTTTTTTTCAAATTGTTACTCATTGATGGTTCAATCCTAAGAGAATTCAATTTTGATTTAAAATAGAAAAAAATCAAAAATTAGAAAATAGTAACAGAATTTCAATTATCAGTCAATGATACCTTTAACTTTATCATATTTTCAATATTAGAAATACAAAAGTTAGCATATCTACATATTAGTAAATTTATATACTTTTTCTTTATTTCAAATATTAAGAAAGTGTTTCAAAGGTATACTTTATTAAATTATACATATAAAGAGTATAGCTTTATCCTGTATGCATTCAGCAAGTATGAGATTTGGCTCTACACTTAATATTAGTAATATAATGAAAGTATAACTCCAATACACTAGTAATATTAAAAAATTTACAAAATTATCATATCCACATATATAAAATGAAAAATCTTGCTCTGATCAATATATTGACTTAGAAAGTTATACTTCAATAAATTATTAATTTTTAAATTGTAGCATTGTCCTGTATGCTTTCAGCAAATACAAGACTTTAAAACAACTTAAAAATCAATAAATTGAAGTTAAAGTACAAACAATCTAATTATTATTATGAAAAGCAAAACATTATCCTGTATGCTTTCAGCAAGTACAAGATGATGTTTTAATTTTTATATTAATAATATAATGGTTGAGAAAGTATTAAAGAAATATAGAAAAATGATAAGCAAAACATAAACTTACGTTGTAGACAATCCTATAGTACTAGTTATAGGCCTTGACCAAGGGAGTTGGAGAAAAACCAGAGAGAAAATCCCCTGTCCCTTTAGAGAAATAAGTGAGATTTACCTGTTGCAGCAAATTGGAGATCTGTTTGCTAGACCCTCTAATTAAACACACTTGACCCCTTTAAAAGTGAAGATAATAGTCCCAGACAGACTACCAGAAAGAGTTGAAATGAACAGTAATATATTCCAACAAAACACAAGCCAATGAGACAGTGAGGAACAGAGAGGCGATTAGTAAAGAGATAAGATTCTTCCCTAAATATTTTCCCACACACGCATCATACAGCCAGTGCACAGACCACCCTGACCAATTCCCCAGCCAAAATCCAGCTTTCCCAGCCTTTTTCATGCATAAAAGTGCATTTTAGCGCCTCCCCAGTGCCCAGGCGGCTTGGAGGCGGCTCCGCTTAGGGGCGGCAGGCCGCTTCTAGGCCCTAAAACATCCATACAACCCATAAAAACCCTAAAAAACCCTAAAAACCCATAACTTCACTAATAAACAAGATAAACACACATAAGACATACCAAAATGAAAATAAAATGAAGGAAAATAAGCTGAGACATAATAAATGACCCTATCTTAAGCCTACATAAGCACCACTAAGCAATAAACATCCGATAAATACCAATAACAACACCATAACTACCCTATAAAGCAAGGTAACCACCCATAAGGGATACCAAAATGAAGAGAAAAGAAAGGACACTAAGCTAAGACATAATAAGTGAACCTAGCTTAAGCCTCCATAAACACTACTAAATATCACCTAAAGATGAAAATAACTACTAATAACACCATAACCCCAATAACACCCTACATACCAAATACCTCCAAATATGCACTCCAAAGGCCTACCCAGGTTTGGATCACCACATCCTCCCTCCAATCAAGAATGTCATCATTCTTTCTTCGCCAACAACCATGTTAAAACACCTCTTCAGAATCTTTACAAACATCCCATTTCTCTCTTCCACCAGATTTTATTCCATCCTAAGTGAACTTCTGAACCAGCAATCCATGCTTCTTCTTTAAAACTTCTCTTGCACCATGCCTTTAAATTAAACCTATCTCTTTGAAAAGAATCTCTTTCTTCTGTTCCTGAATTCTAACTCTGGATGTACCAGCCTCCAACAATGAAAAGTGATATCCAGTTGACAAGTCTTCCTGACTATAACCTTCTACCAGCATAAAAATTTCCTCATTTTATAGTCTTGGGGGACTCACAACCCTCAGTTTAAAGTCTTGGGGGACTAAAAGACCTCAGTTTAAAGTCTTGGGGGACTAACAGCCCTCAGTTTATAGTCTTGGGGGACTGAAAAAACCTGAATCACAGAACCCAGAACCAGAGATCAACCAGAAAAAGATTTAGAGAAGTAACTAACTTTCTGGGGTAACTGTATATAGAGCTTCCAGCCCATCAGTCACCCCCAAACTTTCCTTTACAAAATTCAGAAGCTCCCCCTTGGATCCTTCTGCCTTTACACTTCCACATCACACTGCCTCCCATTCCTCAGTTTATAGTCTTGGGGGACTACACCATCAACCATCCTCAGTTTAAAGTCTTGGGGGACTAACACAGTGTTCAGTTTAAAGTCTTGACGGACTACTTCTTGACCAAATCTTGAAACCAGCCAGTTTAAAGTCTTGTAGGACTACTAGATCCACAGTAGCAAAATTAAATTCTTGAATAAATCTTTAACAACCAGCCAGTTTTAAGTCTTGGAGGACTAACAGAATTTTCAGTTTAAAGTCTTTATGGACATTAAAAAATCTTGAGCCCGTAATTAAAAGATCAGTTTAAAGTCTTGAAGGACTTTCCAGAAAAAAAATCTTGAAGATATATCCCATAATTAAAAAAATTCAGCTTGAAGTCTTGAAGGAACTTCCAGAAAAAAAATCTTGAAGATATATCCCATAAATCCCCAAACCAAAAACCATCAAAGCCAAAACATTTAACCTCCTTTAACAAATAAAAAAATAAAATGGTATCCACCAGCCAATTGATGAGCTGATCCCCTGATATCTTACCCACATCCAAGTGCACCTTGATGTGGTCACACCTAAAAAAATTTAATTTTTTTATTTTTATTTTGATTCCTTCTCTTCTACCAAAAACATTGCCAGAGCCCTATGTTGAGCCTTTGAACAAACATAGCCTCCATAAAAAAATTAAAAGAAAAAAAAGAGAAAAAAAGAAAATAATCTTGAATCCACCACTTTCACATCCAACACCCTAGAACCACATAGCAAAGCCAGCTCCAGGTCAACAGAAGAGATCACTGGGTGGGCTCCCTCCAATAAGTAAAAATGATGGGAGACCACCAGTGATCCACCACCAATCAAAAAGCACCAAAAGACATCCAAGGCAATCCAGTTTAAAGTCATAGAGGACTAAAAACCTGAATCACAAAAAAACAACACTAGAATTCAAATAGAAAAAAACCAAAGGCTTGAAACAGACATTCTGGAGTAACTGCTCTACAGAGCAGCCAGCTCATCAGTTACCCCCACACTTGCCAAAATAAAATCTAGAAGCCCCAACCCTGGGTACCTTCTAACAAAAACACAACATCCAACAAAATTAAACAAAACCAATAAGCATGA
The DNA here is from genome assembly GCA_030280995.1 of Hemileia vastatrix. Classification (NCBI taxonomy): domain Eukaryota; kingdom Fungi; phylum Basidiomycota; class Pucciniomycetes; order Pucciniales; family Zaghouaniaceae; genus Hemileia; species Hemileia vastatrix. Next base: position 17,967,154 of record JASXTE010000008.1, on the reverse strand, counting down.
GGGGACCAGCACTTGAATACCAAAAGAATTTCCAGTTTAAATCCATGGTGGACTAAAAACATGTTAAAGAAAAAAAACCAATACTAGAATTCAACAAAATTAAGAGAAGGGGTTTGGAACAGACAATCTGGGGTAACTGTTGATAGAGCAGCCAGCCCATCAGTCACCCCCACACTTTCCAAAATAAAATCTAGAAGCCCCACCCCTGGGTACCTTCTAACAAAAAGGATTTTCCAACACACATCTTCTCCCATAAAAAAACCAAAACCATTAAAAAACCATTTAAATTGTTGAAAGCCAAAAAAAAATCCAATTTAGAAATTAAATTTTGCAGTTTAACCTCTTGCTGGAGGTGAAATAAAACCAATAATCTTCATTTTTATAATCATTTTCTTTTAAATAAAATACCCATCTTCACTTGAATTTTTTATTTCTTCCATCTTCATTATACTAAAAAAAAATTTTCTTTTTTTATATAGAGACTTGAACCAGAGAGACTGATAAGAATTTGACAAAACAAAAAAAATCCTGAAAAATACATAGAGGCCAAATTAAGCAAAACCAAAACAAATTAAGTAGTTTATCCTCATTTCGGAGGAATCAGACTCTTGAAATTCCAAGGTTTAAACCAATAAGTTTGCCCCTAGGGCTTGAACCCCCTAAGCTCCTCTTCCAATTCTGATATCCCAACATCAGACCTCCAAACAAATTGTCCATCATCCTCCATACACTGAGTCTACCATAGTTCACATTACCAGAATCCATAAATTCTCCACCCTGTGAAACATCTGGAACCTCCGCCACATCTTTAAAATCAACCTCCATACCAGTGACATCCAAAACATCACAATTTTCTCCTTCCCTACAGGAATCTTGCTTGGAATCTGCAAAATCCTCCAGAACAAAATCCATAACATCAAAATAAAAATCCTCCTCCAAGCAGAGAGCTTCAGACTTTGAGGGAACCACCTGAGAATAATCTTCCTCTATGAGAAAAAGATCCAAGACAGAATCTTTCTGTCCATCCAGAAATTCAACTGATACATCTTCCTCCAATAAGCCATTATCTGAACTTGAGAAAGAAAAATAATCATCCCACAGAAACCATTCATCCACCACAGATTCCTTCTCAATATCCCAAAACTCTTCTCCATGACCAGACAAGTCCTCCTTCCCACATAATTCACCCAAACTTGAGGAAATACACTGATCCTCCAGTGTGTACATTTCCAAAACATCCATTGTAGCACATTCCTGAGATCCCATGGCATCCTTTGGAAAAGAAAAATTAGTTTCACAAACATCATCAGAGTACCCATCTTCTAAAATTGATGGCTCCAACACCTCCCCAGAAACTGAATTTTCCACCACAGTCTCCTGAACCTCTCCATCCAACAGGATTTCCTCTCCAGATTCCACATCCCTATCCATCATACCATCCAAATATCCCAAAATAACCTCCTTCAGAATAGCCATACCAAGAATCCTATTTTCCCCATTTGGAAGAGTCTTCATCAAGTCAGCCTTGAAAAGAATCTCCAAAACCTCCACCTTTACATTCCTACCTATGGCACTCCAAAATACATACTTGGCCCCATCTTCATGTGGTAATATATCATTTTATACCAGATAATCCAGAGCCTCCCCAAACTCCTCCATAAATTCCCCATACTGAGAAAGAGAAGTTACACCACCCTTCAATTCCCACTTCCTAGCGATCCCATGAAGATCCACCATTGAGAAAGTAGTAGGCCACCTTTTAATCATTTCAGTCTTCAACTTTCCCCAGTCCTGACTCCTATAACCTTCCATAACAGAAACTTCATTCTCCACCTCCCTATTGCCAATGAAAAAGATTACTTGCCTAACCATGTCCAAAAGTGAGGCCCCATCAATCTCAGCAGCAACCTCAAACCTAGCCAAAAACCCCTTTTCATCCTCTCCCAAAAACCTTGAACCATCCCAAGACTGAATCCTAACCATCCTAGCAATTCCAAGTTACAGCCTCCAATCTCCACCAAAGATAGCCAAAGTCCCCCCCAGTAGCCTTAGAGACCTATGAGGGACCAAAACCAACAGAAAAGAAGACCCCTAGACCAACCAAAAAGAGATATAGAACCAAATCCAAAATCCACCAAAGGAGATCCACCAAAGAGAGAAGCCTAGATCAACAGAGATTCCAAAAAGCCAACAGGTTCGACCCCACGTTGGGCGCCAGAAATGTAGACAATCCTATAGTACTAGTTATAGGCCTTGACCAAGGGAGTTGGAGAAAAAACAGAGAGAAAATCCCCTGTCCCTTTAGAGAAATAAGTGAGATTTACCTGTTGCAGAAAATTGGAGATCTGTTTGCTAGACCTTCTAATTAAACACACTTGACCCCCTTAAAAGTGAAGATAATAGTCCCAGACAGACTACCAGAAAGAGTTGAAATGAACAGTAATATATTCCAACAAAACACAAGCCAATGAGACAGTGAGGAAAAGAGAGGCGATTAGTAAAGAGATAAGATTCTTCCCTAAACATTTTCCCACACACGCATCATACAGCCTGTGCACAGACCACCCTGACCGATTCCCCAGCCAAAATCCAGCTTTCCCAGCCTTTTTCATGCATAAAAGTGAATTTTAGCGCCTCCACAGTACCCAGGCAGCCAGGCCACTTGGAGGTGGCTCTGCTTAGGGGCAGGCTGGCCGCTTCTAGGCCCTAAAACAACCATACAACCCATAAAAACCCATAACTTCACTAATAAACAAGATAAACACACATAAGACATACCAAAATGAAAATAAAATGAAGGACAATAAGCTGAGACATAATAAGTGACCCTAGCTTAAGCCTACATAAGCACCACTAAGCAATAAACATCCAATAAATACCAATAACAACACCATAACTACCCTATAAAGCAAGGTAACCACCCATAAGGGATACCAAAATGAAGAGAAAAGAAAGGACATTAAGCTAAGACATTATAAGTGACCCTAGCTTAAGCCTCCATAAACACTACTAAATATCACCTAAAGATGAAAAAAACCACTAATAACACCATAACCCCAATAACACCCTACATACCAAATACCTCCAAATATGCACTCCAAAGGCCTACCCAGGTTTGGATCACCACAACGTGTCTAAAAAATCTTCTTCAATTTGTAGCTGATTGATCAAAATTAATTATAAAGTTTATTTTATAATTACTGTTTTAAAAAATAAATGGTTAGATAAATAAATTGAACATTTTTGATAAGGAATAAAGAAAAGTAAATTGACAAACAAATAAAAAAACTTTTAGTTAACTAAAAAAAATTTTTTTTATAATGAATTGAAAGGGTACAGTAAAAGATACCATAAAAAAAATTCAGAATTAGAATCATTAGATTAACTTGTCAAAAGTGTAAAAAAGAGTAACAAACCAAAATGATATGAAATGCAATAGAAAGAAAAATTTGCTTACCTGTAATCAGATAAGGTTAAGAAAATAGTACCAATAATTCAAAATGATAAAGCAAAAATATGATTGATAATTTTTGAAAAAGGTAAGTGTTAAAGAGAAAGGAAAAATAAATTGGGTGGCAAACAGATGTAGATATCCTGAATTTTCACTGATCTCATTTTCAAAAAAATGCAGCTCTCCAAGTCATATGATAAACTTCATCTAAATTCCAAGAATAATGTTGCCAAGGCACTGTACACAGCATGATCATTTTTTCCTATGCATATACTAACTCCAGCTAGAATTTACTTGGCTGCATGTTGTACAGATGAACGTTTGTGGAATGCTGAATTTCACATCTAAAAAAAATTGACGCCACATAATTCTAGCTACCATGTTTCACGTAGCTAAAAAACATACATTCAGCACATTTAAATTTATATTGCATCAAAATTAATTCATTTTCAAATTTTTTTAAAGGGAACTATAATGTGCAACACCTATTTCTAAAATATGAACCTCCCCACCATATTAAATTGGTAGATTTTTAATTGTGAAATTTTTATACCTTGGCCTTTTTCCTGATCTTACTTGGCTCAAAATATAAAAACATGGCCAATGTTGCTGAAAGCAACATTTGATTTTGTTTCTATGTGTATCAATGGAAGGCCGTTTATTACCGGCTGCAGAGCATTGTATATCTTTTTGAACAAATGTTTATTTATTTATGTATTTTAATTAGATAATTTACTTTTTATTGCAGCCAGATTTATACTGGCTGCTTTTTGGAAACCTTAATTTATGACCCAAGCCTTTGAAATTGGCTTGGGTCCCTTACATTTCAATTTAGTACTTCCAGCCAGGTTTTTCCTGGCTGGAAGTGTCTCTTTCAGTCAATCAAAAATGCTAAAAGTGACTTTGATTTCTTGCTGTAACATTTGCCACCCTCCCAGCCAATTTACTAGGCTGGGAGGTGGCCAAAGCTGTATGCGAAATTTGTTGCTGCTGCAAGTAACACATGTTGCACAATTGCTTCCATATCTCATGCATCTGATATCAAGTCAGCTGCATGAGATATGAGCAGCACATGCAACGCACATTACTTGCAGCAGCGATTTGCGTTGCATGTGCTGCATGCAGTGCATTACACAGCCAGTTTTTTTCTGGCTGTGCAATGCACACAGAGAAACCAAAGTCCCTGAAAGGGACTTTGGTCTCTAAAATAGAAGCGACTTTCCCCACCAGGTGCAAACTGGTGGGAAAGTGAGAGACAAGTTAGACTGAAGTTGTTTGAAAGCAACTTCAGTCTTAAAAACATTAAAAATCATAAAAAAAATGAGAAAGCTAGAAAAAAAAATCAAAATTAAAATGTGAGTGTAAGAAAAAAAATAAGTGCTAGTGATACCAAAAACCCAAGCCGATTTCATTTGGCTTGGTTATTTAATAATTTTTTTTTAATACATTAAATTTAAAATTCAAACACCATGATATATATGAAATTTTTTTATATGAATATTATAAATTTAATTTACCTCTTTCTCATAATTATATTTATAATTTTTGACTTTTAAGTTGATTTTTTGGAAATACAAAATTAAATTTTCAACTAAATTTTTTAGTAAGGTAAAAAAAATTATACATTTGACATTTTGTAATTGAGTAATGAAAAAAATTTTAAATTTATTTAAAAAATATTTTTGTTAGAAGAATACCAATATTTAGGGTAGAAATATGGTGCAAATTGTAAGTAAAAAAAATTATATTTTTTTTGTGAGGGGTTATTTCTATTTTTGTAAATATTTTTCAAAAACATTCATTAAATACTGAATTTAATTACTTTGTAACTCAAATTTTTTGTAAAATAATTAAAATTGAAATAATAATATTGATATATTTGATATAAAATTTGAATTGGTAATATTAATGTCTCTTTAAGTAAATTTGAAAATCATTAAAAAAGACCATGTTGATAAGTACTTCATTTTTGATATACAATGGTTATATGTATATCTTATATATATTTCTTGAGTGTTATTTTTATATACATTCAATAAAATTTGTAATATAAAATGCCATTTAATCATTAATTATTGTTCAACTTAGTTATAACAACCTCATATTTAATACCAGCCACTAGTATTACTTTTTAATTTAAAACTCCAATATAACATGAGAGTATCCTTATTTTGTTTGTATGTAATTAACAACAATAACAGACCATAAATGAGTGGGTAATTAATTACAATAAATAGTTGAAGAACAACCTATAAGAAATGATAAGTTTATCAAAAAGAGTACATTAAAAAAATATACCTTTGAATTTTTTTGATATAATTTGGGTAGATAAATGAAAATTTAAATTATCATACTTCAAAATGGAAAAAATCTAAAAGTGGTGTTTATATAATAAGCCTCATATAAAAAAAAGGATAAAAAATCTACTATGTAACTAAATTATTAATCATTAAGGTATTGATTAAAATTATTGAAAAACTTATTTTACAGTTATAATGAAATCTAAATGTGAAAATAATGGCGGGATAATAGTAAGACTATGTGGAAACACTTTAATTTATACATACTTTCTACTATGTTCAGATAAAAAAATTGGTAAAATTGTATAATAACATCTAGTTAATAGTGATGCAATTTTATTTAGATCAAGAATAATTTTTTCTGAGGAAAAACTAATTAAATTGAGATATGGCCATCTCCTTTCAAGAGATAGAATAATAATAAAAATTTAAAAAAATTATAATAAGTATTCTTAATCAACATTTTTGAAAAGTCTCTAGTAAAATTCATTATAATATATCATTCATTTATTACATTATATGGAGTTTCATCTTGAAGTAGTGATGAGAAGCTTTGAACTTATGTTATGAAAAACAAAAAAGTTAAAAAAATATATAGTTATACTAATGAAAAAGCCAAAAATAAAAATACTATTATAAATTAATAAAATAAAACTACATAAATTTTATTCTGCTCTAATGATGGAAGGGTACTATGTATGAATTTCCACATGTTAAATCCAAACCTGCTTTAAGGCTAGTTTACAGGTAGAGCTATTAAGTTTCCTTAAATTCTAAAAATAAATTATGCATTTTACTAAATATTTTTTTCTTGTTTTCTTTCCAAAGTTGTTATATTTGCTTAATTAATACTGTTATCTTGATTGTAAGATATATAATTTTTTTTGAATACATGATTTATTGTTTCAAAAATTATATTATAAAGTTAAATCATTTATTTCATTTTCTAAAGCTTCATTGTCAAAGACACAACTCCATTTTCTATTACTTAACAAATATATAAAATGTGATAGTAAAATTTTTAGAATTTTCTTTTTGAGAGGGTCAAACTATATTGTGATGATTTTTATCTAAAAATTCTTGTACTCTAAAACCAAATAATTTTCTCCCTTAAGTAAGCCATTTTAAAAATATGAAAATATAAACAAGAATATTAACTTATCTTATTTTTATTTTCTTTACTTAAATTATTAGTTCAATCCCTTTTTTTATATGACATTAGTATAAAACCATGGTTAAATGCTACTACATAATTAATTTTTATTATATATATATATATATATGAAATATTTAGAAGGTCATCCTTTTTTATTTACTTGAATAAATGGCTCAATTATAATTCCCAACACTTATTAATCTTTCCCAAACTCAATAACAAATTTCTCATATGAAATATTAGCTTCTAATATAAGAAGTTTATCTATAGATGATATTCAACATGTTATTTTCCTTTTTAGATTCAGCTAAAAGTAAGCAAAAGGAGAAATCATGCATATGTGTATAAATGGTAACCATATGTTACTTAGAGGATTGTGAAATTCACTCATCAGAATGGTTTAAGTATTAAAATAAATTGAGGTGATTATTTTCTAGTATTTGAAACTAATTAGGAAATTATTCTAATAATATATTTTAATGTGTATCATGTTTAAAAAGTCGGAAATATGACTTTTGAAAATTGTGAGTTTCTTATGAGATACCAAGCTTTAGTTTACATTGTTTCAAGTAGAATAGAATTTTAGTATTAGAAATTGAAAGCAATGTACCATTATCAGATTTTAACTGTATTCTACTTATAGAATGATTACATAACATTAAACATTATTTAAATCAAAAAGGTTTAAAAGATATTTGAAATTTTACAAAATTTCACCATTTATTAATCTTTGATTTGAAAACCAACTATGATGTACACTCACTAGAAATAAGCAATCCCAATTTTAACATAATTTATCAATCCAAAAATAATGGGTCAATTAACATGAAAATATATATTATTTCAAAACCAAATCTCTAGATTTAAAATATGATGCTTTAATGAAATATTTATACAAAACTTTAATGCAATGAACTCTCTTAAAAAATTCAAAAATAGAATATCAAAACATGTAATTTCTGCAAAAACAACTACTAACTATTGTAGATAAAGCATAAAAATAAGTCATATTTTAAAAAAAAAATGATCTAACAATATTCATTTTTGTTAAAAAAATCAAAAACATTGTTAAATTTGCTTTTTATAATAATGTTAAAATCCACTAAACATTATCTAAAGGTGGCAAAATATGTCAAAAATATGTTGAATTTTGTGAGCCAAAAATCAACAATTTTGTATCATTTCCTGTTGTGCTATGACTTTATTCCACCCTTTTTATCTGATTCTTCAAGTATTACTTTGCTATGATCACTAGTTTTCAAGTTAAAATTTACAAATGTTCATTATACTTGATAATATGAGAAATAACTCAAACTTTTATAACTACAAAACAAGATTTTGAAACTCCTTCTTTCAATCAATATTTGAAGAAATTTTTAGTTTATTTGAGTAATGATTTTAAGAATAACAAAAAATTTGAAATTCACAAGGACTTATTTCCAGAGACTATAATTATTTACTTGTGTAATGCATGAGCTACTTATCAATGATGTAAAACATCAGAAAAGTAAGTTATAGTTATAAATCTACAGATTATACTGTGTCTGGCATATATATCTTCAATAAATCTTTTAAACTTATCTTAACCTACATACCACACAATAGAAAATCATTATATTTAAAAAGAAAAAATTCTATGATAATATCATAAAGAATGATAACCATGGATTGATATTCCACAAAAATGGTTAATAAAATTTTAAGAGAACCTAAATTTTGTCTTTGTAATTTATTCCAAACAAATTTTTTGAAAGTTGAATCTATATATCTAATTCCAAAACCACTATTAAGTTCCCTCTTAGACTTTTTAAGCAATTATATATATATATATATATATATTATTTATCAAAAATTGAAATAAAGAATAAAAACATAATTTTATTTACCTTTTATTATTTAAATATAGAGTATTTTCAGAATGCATTGTGGTTACTTGTGAAGGTTAGAAGATTTGAAGTTGGATTTATGAGTTTTTAGAAGGGCAAATATTGTAAAATTCTTTCATAAATATTTATTTCATAGTTTCAAATGTTGAAATCTACAAACTAATGGGATTTAAAATTATATTGAGATTTAAAATCTGTTTTCTAATCAAGTAAAATAAAATAAAATGATGATATCAAAATTGAAATTAAGTTTAAACTTTTGATATGCTCTATCTTCAATTTTATTGATAGTGCATCAAAAATTTAATAATATTTTTTTCCTTCATCACTTTTTACATAAAATATAGTTTTATAATTTTATGCTTTAAAGATTGCTTATATAAATTTAACATCTATGTCAACTGTTTATGACTATTAATCTATATAATAAATTTTTTAGAAGAAAAAATAACATCAGTATATACTGACTTTGAAATTATTTAATTTAAAATAGTTTACAGGTAGATAATGAAGGGTTATTTCATTTTTGAATATGAATTATAGAAGTCTTATTTTGTCAATTTTAATTCTTTTTGAGCTCAAATGTATCCACTTCAACTTATGTAAGAATAAAAATTATTTTTATTGAAATTTACATGAGAAAGTATGCCTATTATTCAAAATCAAACTTGCTCTAATGGTGTTTTTCAATCATTATTTCCATTCATAACAATAAAAAACATTTCAATTTGCTGATGTTTTAGTTTTTGATATCCCCAAGTTTATATCTCAGGGGAACTATTCACAAAATTATTAAAAATATAGTTTTTGAAATACATGATAAACTTGAAAGTGAGGGGGCATTAAATTTTTAAAAATGAATTCTAAATTCAGGATGGATAGTATTTTTTCTATTTTCACAAATGAACAATTTTTTGTTTCAATTAATCCAGAAAAAAAAATTTGTTGTAAGCATATTATATTATATTTATTTTGATTTTAAATACTATATTTTCAAGATTTGTGTTTAATATTTCCTGTGAAAGTTAATGTTAATGTGAATTTTAAGTAAGCTTGAAGAAATTTAATCAATAGGCATATTGGATATGTAAAATAATATTTTGCTCCAATCTTGGATCATCCTGGGCTAAAAAATATCCCGAATAAGGTTTTTGTGGGTCAATTTGGATTTAAGTAGGATTAAGTGAGGTTTAATAAAGGACAGATAAAAGGCTAAATTCATTACTAGTGACTTTTTTCTCAAAATAGTTATAAAATATGTATCATTCTGGAATCAAGCTTCAATAAAGTTGAATTGAAACAGAGATAATTTCTAGCAGCACAACACCATATTTACAAAGGTGTACAATACCTCAAATATTACTCATAATATAGGAAGGCAAGGAATCTACAAGATTCACATTTGAAATGAGGATTTATATTTTTAATTTGAAATTGAGAAATGCAATATTATTTTCCAATTTAAATATCTATTTGTCATTTTACCAAAAGTTTTCAGTAATCAGATTGAATTTTGATGGTATTTTATTGTAGATTAATCATTTTGATGAGCCATTTACTCAAAATTACTGGTTTCGGCTCTAATATTCCATGTGAAATTCATTACGAATCTTTTTGAAAGTGAATAGTTGACATATTGGATATGCAAAAGCTTATGTTAGATCAAAGTGAGATCAAAGGGAGTTCAACTCATTATCAAATTAGGATTTTGCAAGATCAAATGGTGATCAATGTAGGTTCATCTTGAGCTCAATTTGTTACAAATCTCTGACTAAATGTAAGGCCAAAAAATTTCCTACATGGTGATGATGTGTGCATAATTCAGGCATATATTTGTGGCTCAACGGAGTTCAAGAAAGGGGTATTGCTAGCAATACCCCCCCATTTTTTCTGTGGTGACTAATATCATTGTCCGTAACTTTTCCTAAAAATATTGTGTACTGAGTACAGGTGTGCCCTTTCTATTTCTCATCTATATTGTTCAAGTACTAAAAAGACTGTGTTTTCTTGACAAAGGCTAACACTTTATCAGTACCAACTCCTTAACCCACTGATCAATCACTAAATCACTATGGAGTCAGAAATGAAAAACTTTAAACAGTCAATTGAAATTGCCAATGACCAAATCCTGAGGAAAAACAACTATGTCTGATGGTCTAAATATATCAAATGTCTATTACATGAAGAAGATCTATGGGAACATGTTGAAAAAAAAGTAACACTAGAGCCTACCAAGACTAAACAGAAACTTGAGATTTAAGCATACTTCCTAATTTTATGGCACCTCAACCAACAGAACATTTTTTCCCTACAGGATAACACTGCACTTGAAAATGATCCATATAACACCTGGCTCAAACTGAAGAAAAAGCATGCAGACAACAGCAAATTCAAAAAAGCTAAGGGCATCTACCTCCATGTTGGTAAAAAAATAAGAATATAATTGCATTTCACTTGGTCATTTCATAATGAATTTCAATATTTAACTGCCCTATGCAGTATCTTTTACTAATCACTAAATTTAGTTAATTTTCTACCCTGGAACTTTGGCAGTCATTAGTCAAACCTCAACTGCTAATTTTTTATGCATGCCATTAAATGTTCTCAATGAATAACCTGGTACAAAATAATAAGAGTATATTATTCTCTATGTGTGTTTAGAAAGCACCTTTTCTAGTGGTTGCTTGGCATATTTTAGTAATTGAGGCTTGGAGTGTGCAGACATTTGTGTGAAATAGTGAAAATTGATAAAGTTTGGTAATGAGTAGTGAGTATAGTGAATTGAAATAATAATGTATGAAAAAGTGGTGGAATAAAGGGTGTGATTAGGTATCTTGATGAGTAATGCAAAATGAAAAAAAAATTTCAGGGAGAGGTGCAAGTTAATGACACAAAGTAAGTATCTGTAAGTATATATACCTACTTGTACCAAAAATTTACAAAAATTAATAGCTAATGCAAGGTGTAAAGAACATGATTCTGGAGTATGGATCAAAGTAAAATTTAAGTTTGCATGGAGCGGGGCTTTACTGACATGGTGGTAGATGCCCTAAAGCTATGAAAATGATTGAAAACTTCAGATACAATGTAAATCTCAAAAATTTTATCAAGGATGCACAAAGTGTTCTAAGAGCATATCAAGCTTCTGTACAGAACCATGATAATGACACCATTGCAATTAATATTATCAAGAGACTACCTTAAAAATTTAATGAAACCTCAATTAATATATTCTCTGCCAACATTGAAATGACAGCCAGCCATTTTCTTTCAGTTCTTGAGAAAGCACAAGGAATAGCTATACTACAAGACACTAAAGCTGAGGAGAATATTCTAGTGACATCCTCAAACAAATCAGATGAAAAGGAAAAGAATGAAAGAAGAGATAAGAAGTTCATCCATAATAAACGTACTTACTGTAACAAAACTGTCCACATGGTTAGGGACTGTTGGGAGAAAGTAGGCAGACATGATTGTGAAATCCAATATAACAAATGGAACAGAAATATGGACCAGGAGTATAGTATAAACAAGGCTCCAATAATGGAAATAACTCAGTATGTGGAGCACCCAAACCTCACTAAAAACTCACTCAATAAGCCAATTCTTGACTCAGGTTTCACTTCAATTATGATTAAACAAGAGTTTTTTTATACATACAAAACACAAGATGTCAATATTGGAACAGTCAATCAAGATGTGAAGGGAATAGGCGAAGGAGATTTATTATATGAGAAAGGTAAGAATTCAATAAAAATAAAAGCTTTACATGTACCTAAATTACCATATAATCTTATTTCAGCTAATGACTTTTGGCACAATAGATATCAAATAAATTACTCCAAATATCCAGAAAAATGTAGTATTGAAAAATATGATATCAAATTCATGTGAAACATACTCAATAATCTACGTAGAATGAATGGTAGATTATCAAATATAAGCGAACATACATATATCAGCTCTACAATGCTAAGGAACAACTGACTTGGACACCCCAGCTCAAAATACTTAAACACAACTGTCAAAGTACCCCTCAATCATGATGACTTCTTTTACAAAATGTGTGCAATGGTAAAGAAAACTAAATTACAATTTTAGAATGAATGGTAGATTATCAAATATAAGTGAACATACATATATCAGCTCTACAATTCTAAGGAACAACTGACTTGGACACCCCAGCTCAAAATACTTAAACACAACTGTCAAAGTACCCCTCAATCATGATGACTTCTTTTACAAAATGTGTGCAATGGTAAAGAAAACTAAATTACAATTTTAGAATGAATGGTAGATTATCAAATATAAGCGAACATACATATATCAGCTCTACAAGGCTAAGAAACAACTGACTTGGAAACCCCAGCTCAAAATACTTAAACACAACTATCAAAGTACCCCTCAATCATGATGACTTCTTTTACAAAATGTGTGCAATGGTAAAGAAAACTAAATTACAATTTTCTAGTCAAATACCAATCCCAAAAGCACCTCTTGAAGTTGTACACTCTGATCTAAGTGGAAAAAATTTTCCACCTACTATTTATGGATATGAATATTATATCAAATTTACAGATGGCCTCACCTCAATATGAGCAATATACCTACTGAAAAATAAATCAGAATCCATAGAAAAATTTAAAATATTAATAAAAAATACAAAAACTTCTCTCAAAAACTTATAAAGACTCTATTTATCAATGATGGTGGTGTGTACTGTTCACATGAATTCAAAACACTACTTAAAAAAGAAGGCATTGCGCACCAAATAACAGCTTCACACACACCTAAAAAGAACCCAGTAAGTGAACAAGGTAACTGAACAACAACAGAAAATGCTTTCTCAATCCTATTTAAATCAGGACTACCACTGCACTTCTGGGGAGAAGCAGTATGAATTTCAGTATACCTTGAAAACCATACAGCAACTAAAGCAACAAAAATAAAAACACCATTTAAAGCATAGACAGTTAGAAAACCTGAAACAAAACACTTTTGTCCAGTAGGCTGTGCAACATATGCTTTGATCGTTATATCACTTCAAAAAGTAAAATTCCATCCTAAAAGCAAAAAATGTACTCTTCTAGGATACACTGAAGGAAACAAGGATTACCCTCTGCTCAATATGAAGACTAAGAAAATCATATTAACTCATAACGCCACATTAAATGAAAATAATTTTCCTTTAAAGAATACTGCTTCTGCTCCTGAAAAAATGTTCCAAATCTTTTCAAGTGAGAAAATTATAATTAGCACTCCTGCCAAAGAATACTCTGATGAACTGCACAATCCTGAAATTTCAGAAGATGAAAAGCAAGGATCTAAACAATGCCCCAAAAGAATCAAACTTTGACTTGAACCACCAATAAGTGAGCATGCTCCAGCAATCACACATAAAGGACCATAACTAAGATCACACACCAAGAATACAATAAATGAACTAGAAGGTAAGCATAAGGCACTATTGAATTTTATTGAACAAAAAACAGTAGACCCCAAGAGCTACAAAAGAGCAATGAAATGCAATGAATCAGTAAACTGGAAATTTTTAATTAATGACAAACTACATTCACTCTTTGACAACAAGGTCTGGTCACTCTGTCAAATACTAAAACAGCTATAACCACTTTCAACTCAATGGGTGTTCAAAACCAAATACATTGAAAATTAAAAATGGAGAAAATATAAAGCAAGAGTTGTTGTCAAAGCTATCTACAAAAACCTGGTATTGACTATACTGAAACCTTCTCACACACTGGTAGCATAAAAACACTCTGAATCCTTCTGTCACTAGCTGCCATTGAGAATCTTGAAGTATATCAACTGAAAATGATAACTGCTTTCCTAAACAGTCCACTATTAGAAGAAGTTTACATTAGAACACCAGAGGGATTAAGCTCATGGTGTACTGAAAATAAAATTCTTTCCAAAAATTACTTAGCACTGCTCAATTCAAACAAACTACATCTAAAACTTGACAAAGCTATGTATTGCCTGAGAAAAGCCTTAAGAGCATGGTACTTAGAGGTAGCTTGTTGGCTTAAACATCACAACTTCACATTCAGAGATTCAGACCCATGCCTAATTTTCAGAGAAGGAAAGACACAAAAACCATTATATTTTTTTGTCTGGGTAGACAACATGGCTATAGTAGGAGAAGGTGCCCGAATTTTCTACAAGGAAATATTAAATGACTAAAAAGTTCCCAATTTCAATCCAGAAACATTTCTCTTGGAAATCCAAATGTGTCCATCCAGCCCACTTAATCAAACTCCATCAACACCAATATATTGTGGATTAGCTTGAAACTGATGAAATGACACATTTAAAATAAAAAACACTTCTTCAATCAAAAACTCAACAAGAAATCACTACAGATAACAAACATCAAAATTGATTCAACTCTGGTAAAAACTATCACAATATTATTGGAAGTTTGGGATACTTATCACAATGCACTAGACCTGCCATCACACATGCAGTAAGTTACCTCTCACAACTCTTAAACAAACCTTTTTGGCAACATTGAAAAGTTGAAATTCAAGTTTTATTCTATCTACAAGGAGCAAAAACTCATGGCCTCATATACAAGAACTCAAAAACACCAATTTTCATGCCAAAAATTATGGATTTTGTCAAAAAAGTAGGCTATAGCAATGCAGACTGGGCGGGGTGTGCAATAAAAAGAAGATTCACAAGTGGTTATGTCTTCATACTAGCAGGTGCTGCAATCTGCTGGAGAAGTAAGAAACAACAAGTTGTGTCACTCTCTTCAGCAGAGGCAGAAGTTAGTGGGTACCTTGACCCTGGTAAAGAAGGAGTCTGGATTAGAAAATTCATGAATGATTTAGGCTAAACATAAAATCAAGGCACTATCTTGTATGGTGATAATCAAGGAGAAATAGAAATGTCTAAGAATCCCATTGCACACAAGCGCAAAAAAAACATTGAAGTCCATTTCAACTGGATCCAAGATAAAATTGACAGAAAAAACCTTAATCTAATCTAATTTCCAAAAGATGAAATGGTAGCTGATATCATGACAAAATCCCTAGATTGACAAAAATTTGAATAATTCAGGTTTGGTATGGCTCTTGAAACATGTAGAAATTAAATTAAAATAGGTGATGAGAGGAGGTGTTTTACTAAGGTGAAATAAGCAGACTGTCTGATATACTCTTGCAAAAGTCAACCAGGCCTTACATATGTTAATCTACTCCTTATTTGAACAACTATTATATTTGTTCATCTCAGACCAAATAATGCCCTACACTGTTTTAAACTGATCAGTCCAGGGCAAATGATAGATATTCTAAATATTTACTCAACAACCCAAATTATGGTAGAAGTGTCAGTACTTTTTTCAGAGTAAACCAGAGTTAGAGGTTGTGGTACACATCTTGTAAAGACACATCAGAAAACTCAGGAGGGCAGCAAGAGGCTCAATCCTCTAAAGCCCGAAAATGGGGGTTCCAGGAGGGATGGTTAGGGAAGCACAACTAAGGGGTGTTCAAAAGTGCAGGAAAAGATAGACTCTCCTCGCACACTTTCTTAGGGGCAGTATGGATATGCAGGCAGTGACTATTGGAGAAAAGGTGGAAGTGTATGATACACTTTAAGGCAGGACTACAGTATGTATTTAAGGAAGCTACGACCAGTTCTAAAAGCATATTATAGATTAAAGAGTATGCAGCAATAAGCAAGGGTATGAGTTTCACACTTAGAGATATGTGAGAATCTTTGAACATAAACTATAAATGCACAATGGAAGTAGAAAACTTGATAGGGAAAGGTAGCACTAGAAGAACAAGTGGGTTGGCGAGAAGCCCTCAATTAATAGAAGATAGAAAGTAAGACTTGAAGAAAGGGTACTTACTTAGCCCAAAGGTTTTTACCATTAGTGGATACTCACATGGCAATTGTGCGCTATAATAATAGGTATGAGAGGTGGTTTAGTACTTATTATATAGTTAGTAATCTCAAGGAGTATAGGGTATGTATGGAAAGGTGAAATATTGAAAACTAATAGTAGAGCTACAATAATTTTTCAAGCGCTATAAATACCAGGACTTAGTCTAACCACTGTACATAGATTATTGAGATAATTAGATACCATTTGATAATCTTATATTATCATTGAACTTGTGTAGGAAAACCTGTAGGGAAAGGAAACATAGGGAAAAGGTGCTGAATAAACAATATATATTAAAGGACACTCACTCTTATAAGAGTGTGGTTGTGAATAAATAGCAGTAGATATTTTTGATATAGACAAAAGAGAAATTGATATATTTTATTTTTTGTACATAATGGGTGTGCATACCAGAAGTAGCACTGTAGAGTTATTTTATTGCTACAGTAAGGATAGTATTAGATAGAGTGCTTTGAGAGGGAGTGACTTAGAATAGACCTAGCCAACAGATTGATTACTTATATTAAAATCAATTACTCTTTCTTAAATCTCTACAGATTTTATTCTATTTTCTTCTCCACAAAATAAAGATAACCACACTTACAATATGTGCTTTCACTGTCTTTAAGTATTAGAGTGGAAGGTGCTTTTTTTAAAAAAATATGAAGTAGAACCAACCCATCTTGGATTTTGTCTATAGCTTAGTATTATAGAACTGTGTCTCTCTACAATTGGTGTCCCAAAGTGGCAGCCATATTGTAAATTCAGTTATTATTTTGTTTTTCAGGGTTAGAGAGAGTTGTAGGGTCTACAAAAAGTGGATCAAGCTGTTATAAGAGGATAGAATAGGGCTGTATTAAGGAATATAGTCAGTATAAGCTTTTAGTGTTAATTTTTTTATTATTATTTTAGTAGTTAAAAGGTAAAATGAAACCTACAGCTACTACCTCTAAATTTACTCAGGAGAGGGAAAAATTTCCCAATTCTATGGTGTTTTTACCACCTAGGGTTTTGACAATAATTAGATTAAAGGACTAAAGCTTTTTTTTTATTGGAATCAACACTCAAAAGTTTTTGAGGAGGTTTGAGCAAGCGGTGGAAGTACATGCATCATCAGATTATATTATGGTGCATCAGGTGTTATTTTTTGTTGAAAATGAATGTAAAGAAAATCTGGAAGAAATGGATGGTATTGAGAAACACAATTGGACGGCGCTGAAAGCCCAAAGGTTGAAAAGATTGCCTAAAGTTACTGAGGAAATAAGGTATACAATTAAGGACCTAGATGTTTTGGTAATTAAAGCTAAAGCTAAAGGGGGTATCAGAGAGCCTAAATATTTTAAAAAATTTTGACAAGAGTTTGAACAAGTAGTGGATTATTTGAGCAGTAAAAAGGATTTTAGTGACACCAGTGCCTCATTACCTTGTTTCTATGAGGTGTTTTTGCCTGAGGTTGAAGATTGGTAAAAAAGGCGCCTAGATAACAAAGAAAAATTGGTCAGAAAGAAGAACAGGGATTACAAGGATCCAGGATTAGAGGCAGTGGAAAATATGGTTGAAGGTGAAATGAGGTTTTGTTGGGTAGAGCGCCAAGCAGCTAGGGTTTTGTTTGAGGACGTAGAGGTGGTGGAGGTTTTGTCAAGCTCTAGATCACCCTCTTCAGAACCAACTTAAAGACAAAAGACAAAATTGCAGGATTCAAATTCAGTGATGGAAAGGATTGAAGAGTTGGAGAAGAAGTTGAGTGAAGCGGCTAGACCCAAGCCAAGGCTTACTCATTAACCATTGAAATTTTCCTGAATAGTAAGTTATTATTGCAACAAAGAAGGCCATACACAAATGAGGTTTAATTCACTTCAAAAAGAAAAAGAAGAAAAGGAAGTTTTTGAGGATGGGACAGCTATAATGTTAAAGGATGACACAAAACTCGTTATGGATAAGGATCAAGGGATGCAAGCTAAAGTCATTGATCATATTAACAAAAAGGTTATTGAAGTGAATTATAGTAAGGGCAGGGAGCCTGCGGAAAAAAACATAAAGTCAGTTAATTTTGCAGTCACTTTTTCAGTATTGGATTTTAAGTTCAAAGAGGGGGAAGTTGTAGCGCCACACACTACAGCCCAATTGGAGGTTTTTTCAGCCAAACACAAAAAAACGGCTCTGCCAACTTTTAGTAGGCCAAGAAGGGCTGGAGCCAAATATGAAAACCCAGAAGACATCGAAGAGGTAGGGTATACTACAAGAGAGAATACATCAGTGCCACTTAAGGATGGGGAAATGGGGGATGAATCCAGGAATAAGATGGATTATTACATGGATCAGCGCATTGAGAAACAACTTTTAGAAGGTCCAGAAATAGTTCAACTGAGAGTGGTACTGGCAGAAGGAATGCTTAGAGCAAAACATAATACTCCAAAGAATCTTCCAGGTGGGGAAAAATCTGGAGAAAAGGTGTCTCAACCAAAATGAAGGATGAAGCACCCAGTTCATGTGGAATATCCTAGGGCAGCTGAAGATTTAATTTCAGAATGTCTTAAAACAACAGTTTTAGTGCCATTGGGGGTGTTAACAAAAGTAGCTCCAGATGTAGTGAATGGCATAGTAGATAAATGTAGGAAGCAAAGAGTGGCAAATTGTGTTAGGTATTATTTGGCAGAACATTCATTTCAACCAGTTGTGGGACTTTCAAGGGTACCACACTATGCAGGGCCATTAGGTTATTTAATTGTCACAATTAATGGGAAGCAGATCTTTGTGCTAGTAGATACTAGTTCTCATATTAATATGGTTTCAGTGGAAGATGTGGTGGATCTAGGTCTTCCAGTTAAAGATGGAAAAGGAACTATCTCAGGAATTGGAGGTGGTAGGTTACCAGTTATAGGGGTAGCTGAGTATGTGAAGAGGCAAGTTTCAGGAGCATCAAGAGATCTACACTTATATGTTCCTATGGGTTCAGTGAAACCAGTTTTGGGAACACCATTTTTGATGGATTATTCAGTTACAATAGATTATTGTTTGTATAAGACTATAGGAATTAGGATTATGGGTGATGATGGTATTCCAGTAACAGCGGTTTTAGTAGTGCCTAAGGATGGTGGCTAGGAAACTAAGTATGTTGGGTGTGTGATTTTAGAGAAGGAAAGAGTGTTTTATGAGGATTAAGAGAATAGGAAACCTCCAGGGTGGCAGCAATCTTTTTGTCAGGGGCTGGCATTCTAGGTATTACTATCTACCAAGATGAGAGGAACCCAGATAGTGATTAGTTAGTCCAAGGAGAGATACATAAAGTGGGGCTTCACAGGTGTCTTGGTAATACTTCTATAGAATGTATTGTGCCTGGAATTCTTAATTTCTTTGATTATGGATTTTGTTATGTTTATATTAGGAGTAAAAGACAAAAATATGGTTTAGGTACAACTTGTAGCTATATTAGAAAAAGTCTAATATTTTCAGTGTATGCTAGTATCTAAGTATGATATAATAGTAAATATTAATGGTACAACTACTTATTGATAAATTTTTTAGTTATTAAACCTCAGGGGAAGACTAATAAAATAGTTATTCTCAATATAGACTCACAATACTTGGATTTTTATGCATGCTAGTGGTGGAAAATAGATAAATAAAATATAGTTATAGCTTATATAAAAATAATATCAATTTATAAATGCTTTAAAATATATTTATATAGGTTAATAATTGTTTTATAGTGTTTATTTGGAGTTTATTAAGTAAGTGATGTCCAATAACCCATCAAATCCTCCCTTACGTATACCAAAATCCACTGGAGTTGTCAGCAAGTTGTCTAGAAGAAGGAGAAGAAGAGAAGAAAATGGAAAGGAGTAGCAGGAAATAGTAAGAGGGGATTATAAAAAGGAAATGATAATAATTTAAAATTTATAAATTGAAGAAAATAAGAACAAGAAATAAAGAAATGCAACAACACTTTATGAGGAGAGACACAATAGAGAGGTTTTAATTTATTTATAAAATATTTATTTTAAGTAAATCAAATTTTCTGCGGGGCTAACAATTATTATTAATAATAGACTTAAGGCAACCTTTAAGTAATTATTTAATTTTAAAATTGGAACTATAATACTAATAAAATAATAAATAATGTATATATATATATTTTAAAATATGTTAGAGTATGAGTAATAAGTGATGAGGCTATAGTGGGTTACCCAATGCCCTCTGAAGCGCCACATTAATGTATATACAATTAAAAATAAAATAAAAATAGCATGTAACAAAATTTGAGTAAGTGTAAGGGAACCCATGAAATAATTAACTAACAAACATGAGTAACAGCTTAACATTCCCCAAATTAATCCCAAACATTTACAATAAAATTAAGAAGTAATTAAATAATTTTTAGACGCAATAAAACAATTATTTTAATTTAAAACATGTGTGATAACTCTTTTAAAGAAACCAATTTTAAGTGAAACATAAAAAGTAACTTATTTTAACACATAAAAATAGTGTAATTAATTAATTTAGTATAAAACATGAGTAATTATATATTTGAACTACTTTTATTAGTGTAACAATTATTTTAAGTTAAAACAGATACTTATTATAACAAAATTACTAATTTTTAGAATAAAACATTAATGATTTATTTAAAAAAGTGTTTTAACTTGTTTAATACTTTGATGACACAATTATGAATCAAAAAGTGCCCAATATTATTGTTTAATAGATATGTAAGGCTTTATTTAATATATAAATTTAATTGATTAATTTAATTACATTATAAGTTAATTTTACACTTATAATTATAATATATGTTTATAATTAATTAATTATTAATTTATATTTATTAAATACATAAAAACACACCTTAATTTATAGAATATAAAATATTTCATGTTTAATTTAAATGTATAAATAATTTATATAACCATGAAATTAATATAACACTTATTTTACTTATATTTAATAAGATACTTATATAATGATATTGGGCAATAAAATATTAATTTATATACATAAAATGCATATTTTTACGCCCTTTTTCAGGTCCAATAAATTAACATAACATTTACTGGGCTGCTGGTACAGCCTGGCTGACAGGAGTGCACAGACCTTCAATCCAGATGATGTCACTGCTATCCATAGCAATTACAGCGCTGTGAGAGCCTATCACCTCCCCATGGCGTCCACTTCAAGCAGATTCAACACCCAGACCTTCAGTAAGAACCCCCCATCACAATTAATGATACCATGGACCCATACCATAAATAGAATAAACAGATAAAAGCAGATACCATAAAGAAAAAGGTAAAATAACTCATCTAAAGAGTATATAATGAAACCCAAAGCATATAAAGGAACCAAATTAAATTTCCAAGCCCCCAATAACATCCCCAAGCATCCATATAAACCCAGAAATGATATCCCAACCCATGAATCTGTGAAAATCCATCAAAGGAAGCAGATTAAGTTGTCCAAACTAGATATATGTGCCTGAAAAAGGTGTATATGCTTGTGTAGGCATTGTAATCCACTAAATACCTCCATATGACCTAAATTAAGCAGAAAAATAAAGGTTATAGGCTATTAAGAGGTTAAAACCCACTTATGGACCTAAATTGACATAATATAACTACATATTTCACTGAGTATTAAGCTTATGTATACATATAAACTGATGTATGCCAATAATTACTTAATATCACTTAAGATAAGTATATTATGACTCCATTAACACCTTAATAAGTATTATTAGGCTATAGATAAGCTATTTAAACTACTATAAGTCATATAATAGTGTAATAATTATATATATATGTATTATAGTCATATATAAGTGTTTTAACCTTATCTTTAAGATATAAGCTTAATTTATTTAGGGTTATCTTATTTTAAACATAAGAATTACTCAGTCCTGGGGATACCTAGGCTGACACAACGTTATCATTAATTGTGATGGAGGGTCCTTACTGGAGGTCTGGGTGTTGAATCTGCTTGAAGTGGACACCATGGGGAGGTGATGGGCCCTCACAGTGCTTTAATTGCCGGGGATAGAAGTGACATCATCTGGATTGAAGGTCTGTGCACTCCAGTGGATTTTGGTATAAGTAAGGGAGGATTTTGACAGTTATTAGACATCATTCACTTACTACAATTCAAAAAAACATTATAACAAAATTATTATTATTCAAAGATATATTATAAAGCCATTATAAATTCATATTATCTTTATATAAGCTATAACTATATTATATTCATCTATTTTCCACCACTTGCACGAATTTAAATCCAAGTATTGCAAGTTTTATTTGAGCATAACTATTTTATTAGTCTTCCCCTGAGGTTTAATCACTAAATCATTTATCAATAAGTAGTAGGACCATAAATAAATACTATTATATCATACTTAAATACTAGATACACTGATAACTGGGGGTCTTTCCTTGATTATTATTGATTTTTTAGTATAAGCCTTGGGACGTGATTTTTACTTTAGTATAGCTCAAAATAACCAAATATTTGAGTCTGCTGCATATTAGTGGGTCATAATAACTCATTTATTGTGGAAAAGAGCTCTTATAATGATTGTACTCATTTTTTATAATAAAAATTAGGTATTTACAGTAGTAACTGTACCCAATATAAACCCAATTTCACTTGGTATTTGGTCACCAATATAAATCCCAATTAAACTGGTATTTGGTTAAATATTGATAAGCTATTTATTCACCCTTATAAAGGTCTAGTTGAACTTATTATTTTATTTTTAACAAATTTTTTCAAATTTTTATTACATTTTATTTAAATAAATAAAGATTTAAATTCAGGGTAAGCTCCAGTGCTTTTTATTAGTAATAATATTGCTAATACTTTTAATCTACTAATTCCAATAGGTTTTCCTTTCTGCAGACGTAATATATTGTTAATTTTATCAATATGAGTTCTCCCCAGGACAATGTAAGTTTACAGCCTGCTTATAATACCAGGTCTAAAGCTAACAAAAACATTTCTCCAGGACATAAACATGGAGGGTCAGTCATACCTCCAGGCAGAGAAAATGAGCATAGAGGAAAAGGACGCCCTCTTAAAAAAGATTACTATAAAAAAGACGTCTCCTCCTCTTCAGGATCAAATATCCTATCTGGCAAAACAGGTATTGAAGTTGGAGGAATCAAAATCCCTCATGCTCAAGGAGGTAGAGCAATTACAAAATAATTTCAAGGTAGGATTTCAGCAGATGAACCAATCATTGGCAGATCTAAAGGGAGGCCAGCCAAGTCAGCAACCCCCTACCCCAGGAGGGTCACATCACTCCCAGGAGAAAATCCTTGTAGACAAATGGAAGTGGGATTGGTTCCATCAACAATGGGCCAGTCACAACTGCAACAAGGATCCTCCTCCTCATCAGACTTCCTCAGTTCACCCCTACAAGGGAAAAAAAAGGCGCCAAAAATTAGGGCTCACACAAATCCCTTGGTAAGTAGATTACCCTCTCAGATTGAACACAATACTGATAATTACAATGTAGGTAATATTATTGATGTCAAATCTGTGCAGAAAATAGAGGAGGACTTAGGAAATTCAGGTTTTAGTGTAGATACACCTGACTTGTCTTTTGTCAATAACAACAGTAGTATTTATAATACAGTTAATTCTAAGTTTCCACCACTTACTAGTGAGATGAGAAGTTCACAAGAGAGTGAAAGAATTGAGAAGGAAAACATGGAGTATTTTAACAATAATCCAACTGTCCATAGAATTGTTTCAGCATTGTGTAATAGAATGACTGATTGTGAGGAACAGACAGTTAAGCTAACAAGTGATACAATTTCATCCTTAACATTAAATATTTCTCAACTGGCAAGACATAATAAAGAATTGGAGAATGAACATTTATCTCTAACTCTTAAAAATGATTCATTGAGTAGTAAATATAATGAACTTTCAAACAAATTCTGTGAGTTGGAAAAATTGTATGAAACACATTTATTGAAAACTGAATCAAGAAATAAGTTATATTTTGCCCAGACAAATCAAAGTGTCTCTGAATTGCTACAAAGATTAACTAAAGGTGAGATTGAAACTGCCAATCTACTAATGAACCAGGATAATCATAAG
This sequence comes from Hemileia vastatrix, assembly GCA_030280995.1. Taxonomy (NCBI): domain Eukaryota; kingdom Fungi; phylum Basidiomycota; class Pucciniomycetes; order Pucciniales; family Zaghouaniaceae; genus Hemileia; species Hemileia vastatrix. The sequence continues at coordinate 17,942,346 of JASXTE010000008.1, read as the reverse complement.
TATACTCAATATAATAATAATCCTTTCAGTGGAAAATGGAATCTCATTCCTTTCGTATACCACCACAACTAAAACTATCTGGTGGTAGTGTCAAATCTGAAAATGTAAGTCACAAATCTGTACAGGAGGAAATACAAGACCATTAATCAAGAGTAAATGAGTTGTTGAATTTACCTAAGATTAGTGAAATAAAATCCAATCAGAAGAACTGGCCTAAGATAGATCAGTACCCAACTTATGATGGGGAAGCCAGCTCTGATTGGCAACATTTTATCCAAAGAATTTACAACTTAAAATTCTCATATAAGTTACCAGATGAAGAAATAACATCAAATTAATTTCTTTATTTAAGGATGTTGCCTTATTATGGTTTGAAGCTGTTTTGAATGAGGGTAAAGATTACTGTTGGGCTGAATTGAAACAACTAATTGAAAAACAATTTGGAGGTTCTGAATTCAGACTCACTCAGCAGAGACTTTATGAGAAAACTAGGTATAATCCGTTGAATGGTGACAAACCTATGAGATTTTTAATGAATTTAAATAAAATATTAAAAGCCATGGAGCCTCACATAGATTTTAACTTAAGGAAAGATAATATAATATATAAATTACCTAAATATGTCAAAGACATTGTTGTAGCTAGAACAATTAATGTCACTAAATATTCTGACTTTAATAATATTTGAAATGAAATATTATTAAACCATAAGTATGAATCAAGGTATTCCACTTATAATCAAAATGTTGAACCTGTGAAAAATCAGAATTCAAAAACACTTCAGGAGAAGCAGAAAAAACCTACTTCACCTGTATTACCAAAAACGTATGAGACAAATACTTGTTATAAGTGTAACAAACCTTGGGTTAAATGTCACAAATGTGAGAATAATATAAATATTGTTGAAAATCAACATGAATCTGAAATTGAAACAGAGAAAAGTAAAGATTCAAGTGATTATGACAGTAATATCTCATATAGTGATGAAAATGAAGTCTGTATGTTGGAAGATGATTTGTCCATCTTTGACAATCCAATATTAAATATGGACTAAAATGAATCTTTAATGAATTTCAAAGATGCTGAAATCATTAAAGATATACAAGCTGATAACTTTAGAATGACACCTATCACGGTTCCAGCTATCATTTCTGGTGAAAATGTTAATATAGTATTGGACACAGGAGCTGCTTGTTCTGTTGTTTCTACTAAGACATTGCAGAAAATTGATAGTGAATATAAGTCTAAGCTTGAACCACTTCAAAGTAAAAATTGGAGAGGTTTTGGATCAGTACTAAATCCCATTGGTAGATACAAAGCTGCTGTTTTCTTTAAAAACCAACATGGTTATGTAATAATAACTTGTGACTTTGTAGTAATGGATAATACTAACTGTAGTAACTGTTTTATCATTGGAAATGATATTCTGACTAATTTTGGTGTGAAATTAGACCCTGCTAATAATAATTTTACAATTGGCATGAATGGTAAAAGGAAATTTAAAATAAATTCTTTTAACACAGTCTTACACATTAAGTCAGTAACAAATATTCCGTGCAAAGGAAGAGAATCCAATGAGATGGAACTTCTGGAAACAGAAATTTCAAAAGCATCATTTGGCACTCAGATAAGCAAAGTTGAGAAAAATAATATTTTGGACTTAATTAAAGCATTTCCAATGGCTTTTGTACATGGTACAAATGAACTTGGCCTTGTAAAAAATCATGAAATGAAGATTAGTTTAACCTGTGATATGGGTAATATTCCTGCTAGTCTTAAAAAGAAACCATACCCTGCTTCACCAATGAAGAAGAAAGACATAGAGGATAATATTAAGATGTTATTAAAAATGAACATTCTTTAAAAGGTTGAAACTACTCCAAAATATTGTGTAATATCACCTGTGCTAATTTCTTATGAACAAAATAAAGCAAGACTGTGCGGTGATTATAGAGCATTAAATACATTTACAGTAGATGATATTTATCCCTTGCCAAGGATTGCCTCTATACATGCTACCCTCAAATGTGCTAAGTATATAAGTTGCTTAGATGGAAATAAAGGGTACCATCAATTTCCTGTTGAAAAGAATTCACAGAACTTTTTGTTGATAACAACACACATGGGAATTTATAGATATGTCAGGATGCCATTTGGACCAAAAAATGCTCCATCAGTATTTCAGAAGTTAATGGATATAACATTCCATAATGAAAAGATTGAGGGATGGTTAATGGTATAAATTTATGACATCATAGTGTTCTCCAAGACTTATCATAAACACTTAATCCATTTAAAGAAGGTATTTCAAAAAATGGATGAAATAAAAATGACCCTTGCATTGAAAAAATGTAAATTTGGGTTTGAATCTTTAAAAGTGCTTGGTCATATTGTATCTGGCTTACAAATATGTGTAGACCAAAATAAAGTGGCTGCAATAAAGAATATTGGCATTCCTCAAAATGTAAAGGATGTACAATCTTTTCTTGGTATGTGTGGTTATTATATACAATATATAAAAAACTACCGATTAATTTCTGCACTATTGACCACACTGATAAAGAAATCAGAAGCTTTCATTTGGAATAATGAAAGACAACAGGCTTTTGATAAGTTGAAAGAATGTTTAATGAAAGCTCCTATCTTGGGATTACCAGATTTCCAATTGCCTTTTGTATTATATACAGATGCAAGTTTTATTGTTCTGGGTGCTGATTTACATCAAAAACAACTTATTGAAGGAAAAATGTCAGAAGTAGTAATTTTCTATATTTCATGTACTCTAAGAAGTAGTGAATTGAAATATGGTTCTACTCAAATTGTATGTTTGGCATTAGTATGGGCTTTTGAGAAGCTACATTATTACCTTGAAGACCAAAAATTTGAGTTAATAACTGACTGTAGTGCAGTTAAGTCACTCTTAAACATGATAACTCCTAATAGACACATGTTTAGATGGCAATTAGCTGTACAAGAATACAGAGGAGGGATGACTATTACACATAGAGCAGAAACCTTACACTCTAATTTTGATCTGTTATCTAGAGTACCTCTGTGTAATAATGATGATAATCCTGCTTATGTTCCTGAATCAGAGATTATTAACATTTATGGCATTTATATTGTAGATCTTGAGGATGAATTTATGCAATCAATTCTTGATATGTATGCTTCAAATCCTGACTTGAGTAAACTCACTACAATATTAAATGATCCATCTAATGCTTCAGTGAATGTTTTAATAAAAACATTACCAAATAAGTATAAACAGGCATTAGAAAAAGGAAAATTTTCCATTGAGGTTGGTTTTATATATTACAGAAAAAAATTAAGTAATGTAATTGTAATTCCCCCTTCAATGAAGGAGTTAATGTTAAGTATATGCCATGATGATATATTGGCAGGTCATTTTGACTACCATAAAACATTAACCAGAGTAAAAAACACAGCTTGGTGGATTATCATGTCTGAGGATGTTCAGAAATATGTTGAGACATGTGATTCTTGTCAAAAATCTAAAAGATTAACAGGCAAAAGAGCTGGTTTATTACAAAAAATTGAGCAACTAAAAGCTCCATGGGAAATAATTAACATGGACTTTGTAACAGGTTTGCCAATAGCAGGGCATAAGAGTTATAACTCCTGCTGGGTAATTGTAGATAGATTTACAAATATGTGTAAATTTATTCCTACCCACAAAGAGGTTTCTGCAAAGGACTTAGCTTTTTTATGGTGGACACAAATGTTAAATATAGCAGGTTTCCCCAAAGCAATAGTTTCTGACAGAGATCCTAAATTTACTTCTGAGTTCTGGACATCACTTACGGATGTTTCAGGGTGTCAATTAAAACTTTCTACAGCACACCATCCACAAACTGATGGGCTAGCAGAAAGAATGATACAAACTTTAGAAGATATGATAAGAAGATATTGTGCTTTTGTTTTTAACTTTTAAGACAATGACAAATTCAAGCATGATTGGGTAACCCTTATCCCAGGTTTAGAATTTGCATACAATAGTAGAGTACATTCTGTCACTGGCAAAAAGCCATTTGAGTTATGGTTGGGTTATGTACCTAATACCCCTGCTAAAACTCTTAATAAATTACCTAGATTGGATATCCATCCAGGTACTAAATCTTTTCTTCAGATGCGAGAATTATGCAGAAAACATGCTCAAGAATGTATAAATAAGGCGTTTGAGTATGAAAAGAAATGATGGGATAAAGCCCATAAAGAACAAATGTTCAAAGAGGGTGATGAAGTCCTTATTTCTACACTACATTTCAATTTAAATGGTAATGTTAAATTGAAGGATCCATTCATTGGACCATTTTTAGTTAAAAAGATGGTTGGTAATAATGCTGTTGAGGTTATTCTATATGCACCTTATGATAGAAAACATCCAGTATTTCTTATTTCTCTTATAAAACCATACCATTCTAATGATACTGCTCTATTTCCAAGAAGATCAGGAAGGCATAAACTGCAACCTGAAGAACTAGTTGAAAAGGCAGAAATTGAAAAGATACTTAAAAAGAGACACCTTACAAAAGAAAAGAGAGTTGAGTATCTATTAAGATTTAAAAATAAATCAAGTGAATATGGCCAGTGGATTCCAGAAAATGAAATCTCTGATCTTAAAAATCTCTTGAAAAAATTTAAATCAAAATAATACTGTTTATTCAGTATATGTATCATAGAAAATTTAAAAATTTTGCTATTCACTCCTTACTTTTAATTAAAATGTCTTAACATTTTTTATTGTTTTTTTTGGGTGAGGGAGTGTCAGCCTAGATATCCCTAGGACTGAGTATTTCTTATATTTAAAATAAGATAACCTTAAGCACATTAAGCTTATATCTTAAAAATAAGGTTAAAATAATAATATATATGATTATATTACATATATATATAATTATTACTCTATTATATAAATTATAGTAGTTTAAATAGCTTATCCATAGCCTAAAAATACTCATTTAGGTGTTAATGGAGTCATAATATACTTATCTTAAGTGATATTAAGTAATTATTGACATACATAAGCTTATATGTATACATAAATCTCATATTCAGTGAAATATGCAGTATATTATGTATATTTAGGTATATAAGTGGGTTTTAGCCTCTTAATAGCCTATAAACTTTGTTTTTCTGCTTTTTTTAGATCATATGGACGTTTCCAGTGGACTCAAAACGCCTACAGAAGCATAAACATCTATTTCAGGCGCATACACTCAGTCTGGACAACTTAATCTGCTTCCTTGGATGGATATTCACGGATTTATGGGTTGGGAGGTCATTTCTGGGTTAATATGGATTCTTGGGGATGTTATTGGGGGCTTTGACATTTCATTTGTTTTCTTTATATGCTTTGGGTCTCATTATATCCTCTTTGTATGAGTTATTTTACCTGTTTCTTTATGGTATCCGCTTTTATCTGGATTTTCTATTTATGGTATGGGTCTGTGTTATCATTAATTGTGATGGAGGGTCCTTACTGGAGGTCTGGGTGTTGAATCTGCTTGAAGTGGACGCCATGGGGAGGTGATGGGCCCTCACAGTGCTGTAATTGCCGGGGATAGCAGTGACATCATCTAGATTGAAGGTCTGTGCACTCAAGTGGATTTTGGTATAAGTAAGGGAGGATGTTGACGGTTATTAGACATCATTCACTTACTACAATTCAAACAAACATTATAACACAATTATAATTATTTAAAGATATATTTTAAAGCCATTATAAATTGATATTATCTTTATATAAGCTATAACTATATTATATTCATCTATTTTCCACCACTAGCACGCATTTAAATCCAAGTATTGTGAGTTTTATTTGAGCATAACTATTTTATTAGTCTTCCCCTGAGGTTTAATCACTAAATCATTTATCAATAAGTAGTAGGAACATAAATAAATACTATTATATCATACTTAAATACTAGATACACTGACAAAGACACATAATGCAAGATAGAGAAACATGCTAAGGATTATTTTATTAAAGACAGAAGGGTATGGAGAGAGCACTCTTCTAAGCCGTAATTAGTTATATCAGATAGAGGAAGAAAAGAAAAGATTCTTAGAGAATTACATGAAAATTTGGGACCTAGGGGACAGGATGAGACTTATAGGAGGGTCAAGGAGCAGTTCTGGTGGTCTTATATGAGATCAGAGGTCAAGGATTAGGTCCAATCTTGTCCAGAATTTCAGTGCAGAAGTTACACAAAGCCTAAGTAAAATAGAAATTTAATGGGTGAAGATACTATTTTTGGCAGGATTAGCTTAGATGTGATCCATATTAAAGAATGACACTTTAAGTACTTGGTAGTAGCCTGGGTTGATCTGTCAGGATGGGTTGAGGCAGCTTCTTTGGTAAATCTTAAGGCAAGTAATGTAGCTGAGTTTTTAAAGAAGGAATGGGTATATAGATACGGGGTAATGAAAATGGTAACTGTGGATGGGTGCTCTGAATTTTCTGGTGAATTTCAAGAAGTTTTTAAAGGGATTGGAGCCAAAATTAGAGTTTCAACACCATATTATCCAGAGGAGAAAGGTATGATTGAGAGAGGGTATCAAGTATTTAAAGATGCACTAGTTAAGCTATGTGGAACTAATGGGGAAAAATGGAAAATTTATTTGCCTTTAGTATTATTTGCAGATAGGATTTCAGTGAACATGACAATGGGTTTTTCACCTTATGAACTTATGTTTGGTCAAAGGGCAGTATTACCTATTTATCCAGAAACTAGACCTTTTATAGGAGAAGCTGGGATCAAGTGTTCTCAACTGTGGATTTAATTCTAGCAAGAGTGGTGCAGCTTTTAAGAAATGACAAATTTGTGGAAAAGGCATATGAAAGAATGATGCAGATTAGGGACAATTCAGTTATATATTGGGATGAGTGCTTAGCACATAGATTAAGGGAACCATTGAAAACAGGGGACTTGGTATTAGTATACAATAAAAGTCTTTAAATTCAATGGGGAAAATGTTTGTGGATAGATGGAATAGACCTTATAAGGTTAGGAAATAAATAGCTTGAGGAATTGGATGGTACTGAATGGAAACAATGTGTAGCAGCAGATCAGATCAAAAGATTCTACCCAAGAGGGATACCAGTATCATAAGAATTATCACTGGCTTGATCTCAAGGAGGCTATGAGGAAACTGTGACAGATAGGGAATTAGCAATGGTGAAGCAACTATGGCTGAAAAAGAAGTTGGCATTAGCACTCAAGCTAAATTTTGTGGATTTAGTGTTTTTTGAGGAGATATGAAGAAGAGGTTAGACTGGATAAAAGAACTGCTGTCTGGGAGAATCAGAAAGCTACTATATGCTTAGCAGAAAGCAAGCAACTTAGCTTAAGATTGCCAGATGGAGCACCCAATTCAAGGACCTGGATTCTCAAAATCTCAGTAATAACAATTAATTATGGAAGATAAGAAATATTTAAAGATAGTAGAGGGTGTTCTTGAAAGTTCTCTATTAGAAAAATTTTATATGGGGAAAAGCCAAGTGCATTGCAATGTGCTATGCTCTTTGCTCATGATTTTACTAATAATTATGAGTTTATGATAGTTATGAATGATAATGAAAGTCATATTTTAAAAAAGGGAGCTATGTACAGGTGTTAAGAAGAAGAGTGCTAATCAAATTTAGGTAAAAGAAAAGTTATGATTAATTAGAGTCTGCTTTGAGACTTTCAGGGAATCCTTTCAATTCTTCAGGCATGATGAATTTGTTGGGATCTTTAGGAAAGCCAGGGATAGAGGTAGAACTGATTTTATTCATTAACTGACCAATCATTTCAATTTTATGGTAGCAGAAATTTAATTCATTTTCAGAAAATTCTGGATCAGGGTTGTATAAAGATAAAATGGTGTCATAAATGAGGCAAAGGTACGAGAAGATTTGCATTGAATGTACAAATGGAAGAGGTTGGGGAACCCATCATTAGAAAATAGATTTGTTAAAGCCTTTGAAGAAAGAGGAATTATGAATGATTATTTAAAAATGAAGATGATAGACTTACTGGCTAATAAATTCATAGGGCTTTCAGAAGGAGAAAGCACTCTTACAGTATTAGGAGTGAAGGTAGAGGAGGATTAAATTGCAATGTCTTGTTCAGAAGGCGTAGGTGACTCAGATTTGGGTTGGATGGAAATTTCTCTGCAAGAGTACACAGGAAGAGATTTTCTATCAGTTGGTAAAGTTGTGATAGAAGGATGAATAGAGCTACTTGGACTAGCTATTATAGTAGGAATGCTAGAAGTATATACAGAAGGGAACTGGAAATAGCCATTAGGTGAATTAGGAAATTCTTAAGAAAAGGTGCAAGTCTTATGAAATTTAAAGCATATATTTCAAGTGGGTCTAAAAGCAGCATAACCACAAGGCTTGGAGAAAGTACAGTTAAATTTGTGATGGCAGCAAAAATGCAAGCTTTATCCCTAGGTAAAGTACAGTATTGGGTCATGTCTAATTAGATTTTTGAGAATTCTGGGTTTGAGATAAGGAAGGAGAATAGATTACAAGGTCTATTTATAGGCGCTGTAAAGACACAAGTGAAGATAAGTGCTGAATAGTATCCAAACAGGGACACTAATCAGCAGAAGAATATAGTGTAACAAGGTTTACAGGAAAAGTAGGCCAGCTCTAAGGAGCACAAGATCCTGGGAAGATCTGAACTTACTTCAAGAATATAAGGATAAGACAGATGAGGCACTAACAAATTATGTTATGAAGGGAGAATCTTTTTATTGTCTCAGGGTTATTCCAGAAGGAGTCAAAGAGGAGTTTGAAGGAGAAATTTTATTTTCCTTAAGAATTAATAGGATTCTCTCACTCTCACAGAATAATAATGGGAAATAATTGGAAACAAATTTCTTTTGGGGGGGGAAATAATTTTTATTATTACAAGAGGAAGTAATAATATACTAAATACAATTTTTTACAGAAAGTTATAAATTAAGGAATCAGGAAAGAAGAAGAAGAAATTCTGAGGAGAGTGAAGAGTTGGAAAAGATAAAGGAAAGGATGGGACTTACTTTAACACTTATCAAGAAAAGTGTACTCCCATTCATTGTATATATTATTGTAAGTTGAATTCAGGGTTTTGACTAGGGAGACCCGGTTTTGAATGTCTTGCTTGTCAAGAGCTGGAGTATTTTCAAGATAGGTTAAAACTGGGTCTAAGGAGATATTTATATGGTTGATTGTGTGGTAATATGGAGCCACAACAACTTTATTGAGGACTTGCCAGTCTTCAGGGAAAGGGAGGTAGATTCAAGGAGCTTCTTCCTCAAATGAAAAGTTTGATGTAGGAAGTGTTGAGAACCAATCATCAAATTTAGTTGGCCGAGGAGTGGCCTCTTGTTCTGGCCAGGCAATAGTGTCCTTGGAAACTGGTGAAAAGATGACGCCAGGGGTGGCAGCCCAGAAGGGCTCTTCTTTAAGGCCTGGGATGATGATTTCAACAAATGGGTTGGAGGGGTTGCAGCATATGGAGTATGAGGGACCTCCTAAGTGGAAGAAAGAAGAGTGTCAGTAAAGGAAAAGAAGTTATTTAGAATGACTTAAAGTATGAATTGAATCTTCAGAAAAGAGAAAATGATGAGTGGAATTAGAAGGAGTTCTTGGCGTCTGCAAGTGGTGTGTTTGTTTGTCTCTTTTAGGAGTAGGGCACTTAATGGCCAACTAACTCATAAGGTTTGATTTCAAAGAATTGGGATTGAAAGCAGTAGTGGTGGCAGCAGGAGCAGCAATGGAGTGTGGACCATTGAGACTGAATTTCTTTTTTCAAATCTTGCAAAAGTTTCATGACTACAAAGGAAAGAACATTAAATCAGTGTCAAGTATTTAAGAAGGAAAGAGAAGAAAATGGAACTTACTGTGAAGAAGCCATTACCACAGAAAGATTTTGAAAAACAACAAGGGGTGATGCCATTTTCAGTACAGTGCTGACAAGGCTCCTCTCCAGTTAAGAAGGGTTTGATGGTGGTAGCAGTGGTAACAAAAGCTTTTTGAGTGTTGAAAAATTGGCAGATAGAATTAAAAAATTTGTTGTTGGTGTTCACAATAAGATATAAGAAAGATGAGAATATGAAGAAAAACTAGAAGATGAGTGAAGAGAAGAAGAAGGAATCAGGAAAAGTGTGAGATATTAACCTGGTTCTATAGTGCCTGGAGAAATTTGCAAGTAGAGAAAGGCTGTGGTACACATCTTGCAAAGATGCAGAAGAAAACTCAGGAACACAGAAAGAGGCTCAATTCTTTAAAGCCCAACAATGGGGGTTCCAGGAGGGATGATTACGGAAGCACAACTAAGGGGTCTTCAAAAGCGCAGGAAAAGATAGACTCTCCGGGCACACTTTCTTAGGGGAAGTATGGATATGCAGGCAGTGACTATTGGAGAAAGGGTGGAAGTGTATAATAGACTATAGTGCAGGACTACAGTATGTATTTAAGGAAGCTACAACCAGTTCTAAAAGCATATTATAGATTAAAGAGTATGCAGCAATAAGCAAGGGTATGAGTTTGACACTTAGAGATATGTGAAAATCTTTGAACATAAACTATAAATGCACAATGAAAGTAAAAACCTTGATAGGGAAAATTAGCACTAGAAGAACAAGTGGGTTGGCAAGAAGCCCTCAATTAATAGAAGATAGAAATTAAGAATTGAAGAAGGGGTACTTACTTAGCGCAAAGGGGTTCATGATTAGTGGATACTCACATGGCAAGTGTGGGTTATTATAATAGGTATGACAGGTGGTTCAGTATTTATTAGGGGGTGTCAGTTCTGGAAAATCAGCACTTAACTTAAGTGCGGATTTCAAACCAAATCAGCACTTACAAATCAGCACTTAAATTTTGCAAAAAAGTCACTTATTTCAAAAAAGGGTGTCAGTTATGACCTCAAATCAGCACTTTTTTCCCATTTTTTTTCACAACCACATTTTGGCCACAAAACATCCCTTCCTTTCTTACCCCATCCCTGTCACATGTGACACACTGACCTTCCTCGCTACCTACCCATCAATCCTCAGCACACACCCCTTCCTGACATTTTCAATATTTTGACCAGGTATGTTTACATTATTTTTTACTTATTTCTTCTACTTCTTAATCTTTTTTCTATGGGTGTCAGTTCTGACCTCAAATAAGCACTTTTTTTGTGATTTTTTTTTCAAAACCACATGTTGGCCACATCATCCCTTTTTTTCCCATACCATTTTGTACTCTCCAAATGTCCTCTTTGTGTACTTCATTCACTTGGGTTGGTATTTTGGTTTGTTGCATATTCATTTTTTTTGGAATTTACGGTGAAATTTTTTTTTTTGGATGGCTCATTGGTTTTCTTTCACCAGCTCAACATGAAATTGCATATTTTCTGAAATTGCATATTTTGTCAGTGATTTTTTTTTTCATTCATCCCTCATATCCTTTTCCTATTCTCCTCCAACATCCCTCAAACAATTTGGTTTCATTCATTTTGTCATCTCATCTCTCCAGGTAAGTCACTTTATTCTTTTTTTTGATTTTTTGATTACTATTATAATTTTTTTTGTTTTTTTCTGTTTATTTTATTTTTTTTATCTAAAATTTTTTTTGTAAGTGGTTATTTTGGATTTCAATGGTATAATTAACCTTTTTTTTCTCTCCCTCTTTACTTTCTTTTTTAGCTCCATCACCCTACTCTTCATCCCTCCTTGGCATGGTCATTATCCCCCCTTTCCCTTATTTCACTTTTTTTGGCTCCATTTCATTGAAACACATACATTGCACATTCTTTATGCATTTCACTTACTCCATATTCAATTTCCCCACAATTCCAACATCAATCTTTCTCACTCTATTTTTCCTACTTTTCAATCAAGGTAAGTTTCATCTCCTTTTTTTCATGCCTATATGATATCTCATTCCTTTTATGAAAATTTCATACTTAAATATATGTATGACTCTTATCTGGAAAACAGTGAACTTATAAAACTCCTTTTGATCTCATCTTCATTACCACTTTTCAAGTTTTTGTAAAATTTTGAAAATCAGACTCGGAATTAGGGTTAGGTTTATTCAAATCTAATGTTCTTTTTACTGAAGATTCTCCTGAAGGCTACCTTTCATTTCCCACAAACAGATTTGAATTTGATTCAGTGGTTGCTGAGATATTGACCGTTAAAGTTGAGCCTTTTTTTTCCCAATTTAAATTTTTATTTCATTTTTATGTAACAAATTAGGGTTAGGTTTATTTAAATCACATGTCCTTTAACTGAAGATTATACTAAAGCATATATTTCATTTCCCTCAAACAGGTTTGAATTAGGTTCAGTGGTTGCTGAGATTTTGACCTTTGAAGTTGAGCCTTTTTTCCAAATTTCACTTGTCTTATTTCACATTTTTATATTGCATATTTAGAGGATAAGGATTCTGAAACTCTTATATGATTATTATCTAGACATGTATTCGTTGCTCAAGAATATCACTAAAGCTCAAAAAGATGAAGATTTTTGCTTATGGGACACTCTACCTTCCTTTAACTCTTTTCTTGCTCTTCGACTCCAAAAGCACTGTAATAAAGCATTTGAAAAAAATCATGAACTTGCAACTAAAGTTGGAATACTAAATTGGTGTGACTCCAAATGGGAAGATATCAGCCACAAATATCTTTTATTTTCTAATGTTATTATCACTCATTCTGGATTTCACAATAAAATTCACACCGATACCAAGGACACCAATTTTCTTACTTTTGGTATATTCTCATATATCAAACCGATTACTGGCCAACCAATACCATCTCCAGCTAAAATCAAATGACATGGTTTATATTTTCCAGACCACCAGTGCATCATTGATTTTGGTTTGGGAAATGGTATCATCAAAACTATTTGGAATTCTTCTAAGGATAATCATCAAACGACCAAAGTTCCTCCTGGTTTGGAACCCTGTCAAGATTTAACACATTTTGGTTGCTCATTTCAAATCAGTTATAAGTTGATTCAAAGAATCAATAAGGTAATGGAATAAGGTAAAGTTAATCGATTTAAAAAAACTTTATTTAGATCCAAAAAGTATGGGGATTAGAGTTGTCATCGAAAATTTTATATTTTTTCGTAAATTTTTAATAAATATTTTTTATGTATCAATTTCCTCAACTAAACACTACGCAATATAGGGGGTGGACTTGCTAGAAAGTCCTCAACCTGAACTCAGATGGAACTCAGATGGAACTCAGACTGAACTCAGACTGAACCCATACTGAACTCTACTTGAACACCCACCTAAAACTGTTCTGCTGAGTGGTGTTCATCCCTGATTGTATGGTTCCTTTATCAATAGCTCAATGTGTGTTCAATCTATGGTGAGTTTGGGTCCAAGGTTGCGGACTTGCTAGCAAGTCCGCCCCCCATATTGTGTGGTGAAAGTAATGGGCCCACGACCTTGTGTTGTATAAATGGTAATCATGATAACATTTATTTGTTTCATGGGGTTCCTCTAGCCTAAACCTGTGGAAAGTCCCAAACTTTTGTTTCTAGATTTGATCTGCATTTTGGCTTGAGGGATTGTCATTACTTTAAACTAGGGAAATTGATATATATTAGATATTTATTTAATAATTTATGTAATTATATTAAATTTAGATGACTTCCACCACTTACTTCAATAAAATGCAGGGGGGGGTATTGCCAAATTTTCAAATCTGACATGTGAAATTGATGACTTAGAAAAATTCTGGTGATATCCACCCCTTGCTTCAATAAAATGCAGGGGAGAGTATTGCAAATTTTTTAAAACAGATATGGAATTTTTTTGACTTGTAAATATTTTGGTGAAAATTTTTGATGAGAATGTGAAAGTAATTGTTTCCACCTTGAGCAGGTTTCTGGCTCAAAGGAATAGCAGTACCATCAACAAAACCAATACACCCTGGGAATCCCTTTGCTTGCATAACCTGAGATGATTCAAGTTGCTCTTCTTTTGTTGGCCAGTTGAGAAGTTGAGATTACAAGGAGTTGATGGCAGTGATACATCGTTTGGTATAAGTGTTAACTGAACCATACCCTAAATCAAAGACATTTTCTAAACGTTTCAAAGCGGCTCCATTACCATTTGAACCCAAATGACATAGTGTGATGGCCAATTGAATTGAAGGATGTTGTTGTTCTTTTTGAGAATTATTGTTAAATATGGGATGATCCTGAATAAGCTCAAGCAATTTAAGGAAACAATCCTGAGAAGACCTGAACAGCTGTCTAAAACTGGGTGTAGATAGTTTAAGAAGTGTTTGGATGGTGTACTTGGGGGTATGAAGTACTTGAGGCTTTCTGGGAAGAAGGTAACGTTTAGTGGCCATTTTTGATAAAAAGACAAAATCTTCTTCTAGATCAGAATCAGAATTGCAATCAGAGTCCAAGAGCAGTTCAAGAGCCATGAAAGTCATTGCTATATGTAATTTATCACAATTTGAAAGTGAGGAAGGCATAACTCTTATATGATATGATATGAAGATGTAAGTGATGTATGATGTTTTGAGTTATGAAGTGTTATGCTGCGGAGTGCTGCGTATGAATGGGATGATTCTGACAAATCAGTGAAATGGGACTTGATGGTGAAGTCAGCACTTTTGGTTGAGAAAGTGCAGATTTGAGTGAAATAAGTGACTTATTTCATTTTGAAATACACCAGTATTGGGGCTAGTGTGTTTTGGAAATCGGCACTTATTTAAGTGCAGATTTTCCAGAACTGACACCCCCTATTATATAGTTAGTGATCTCAAGGAGTATAGGGTATGTATGGAAAGGTGAAGTATTGAATTCTAATAGTAGATCTACAATAACATTTCAAGTGCTATTAGGACCAATACTTATGATAACCACTGTACATAGACTATTGAGATATTTAGATACTGTTTGATAATCTTAGATTAGCATTGAACATGTGTAGGAAAACCTGTAGGGAAAGGAACCATAGGGAAAAGGCACTTAATATACAATATATATTAAAGTACACACACTTTATAGAAGTGTGGGTGTGAAGAAATAACAGTAGATATTTTTGATATAGACAAAAGAGAAATAGAAATATTTTATTTTTTTGTAAATAACAGTGTGCATACCAGAAGTAGCACTGTAGAGTTATTTTATTGCTACAGTAAGGATAATATTAGATAGAGTGCTTCAAAAGGGAGTGACTGAGAGTAGATCTAGCCAACAGATTGATTACTTATATTAAAATCAATTACTCTTTCTTAAATCTCTACAGAGTTTATTCTATTTTATTCTCCAAAAAATATAGATAACCACACTTACAATATGTGCTTAAACTTTCTTTTAATTTTAGAGTTGTGGGAGCTTCCTTTTTCAAAATAGGAAGGAGAATCAATGCATCTCAGATTGTGTCTATAGCTTAGTATTATAGAACTGTTTCTTTCTACAATGTGTCAGCTGCACCACAGACTATATACATGCTATGTAATTAACAATCACTAAGCTACTACTATACTAGACTTAACACCCACCTCTTAGTGATTTCCCCACAACCAGCTACAGCTAATATATTATAAAAATAACTAGAAACCCCCCAATAAATATCTCATCTACTTCCATAAATTTGGTCCCAAATTCTTTTCCAATAATTCTGCCACTTAATCCTTAGCTGAATTCCATTCAATATCTATTTCATGCTGATGAAATTGCTCATTCAAAAAATAGAAATCTCTGTCAAAATGCCTACAACACTTGGATGAAGGCTCATCTGTAGCTGCAACAATAGAACCTTTGTTGTCACAATAAAGAGTTATTGGTCCAATGCACAAATCCATTTCTCACAGAAGTCTTCTCATTCAAAGAGTTTGGTGAGTTGCATTTGAAATTGCTGTAAATTATGCATGAATTGAAGCTGTAGCTACTATTGATTGAATTTTTGATTTCCATTAGATGAGACAGTTTTTTATCTGAAAAAAATGAAAACTCCTAGCTCTATAAAATTCACCACCCCAAGTAGCATCACAATAAACTTCAGTTAAGGTATTGATGTTGATTTTTTGGATGAGATGAAATTTCATGTCTTTGGTGAACTGCAGATATCTCAGCAAGTTATTAAGCACATTTCATTCAGCTTTACCTAGTCTTTATGTATAATGTACCAGGAACTTGACAAGATATGACAAATCAGGCCTTGATATGGCTACAAGGTATGACAAATAGCCATTGATAGACAGAAATTTGATAGGTTCAAGTGAAGGTTTAGCTTTTTCTTTTAACAACACTAACGAAAGACTCATTGGGAATGGTGAGTGGGAAGTAAGACTTTCTGCATTTTGTTCATTGAGAATTTAGTTGATAAGGGCTGGTTGGTGAATATTAAAACCTTTGGAGCATCATGAAACAGCTAGACCAACAATAGAAGAAATACCAACAGACCATTTTACCTTTAAACTACTCCCCATATCCATTTCCAACTTTCTCAAAACTGTATCACTACTCCTCACCACCACAACATCATCCACTTGAATCCAAAGCATCCCTTTGAAACCATCTTTTTCTAGCCCATATACACTTGTATCCTGATTTCTTGACTTTTATCCTAAATTTTCAAGAACTTTACTGAGATGTTTTCAATGGCACCTGGCTGCTTGCTTAGTACCATATAGAGCTTTCTTAAGCTTTCAGAAATGAGTTGTATTAACATATTCAAAACCTTCAGGCTGCTTTAAACAGATTTCTACTTCAAGACCACTCTGAAGATAAGCTGCAGTGACATCAAAAGTTTTGACTGGCCAGCTGTAGTTAGCAGCTAGAGTGAGAATTAAAGGCAAGGATGCAAAATTATCTGTGGCAGAAAAAGTATCATTAGATTCAATTCCTTCAACTTTTTTTAAACCCTGAGCCACATAGTGTTCTTTGTGCTTGATAATTGTTCCAAATTCATCTCTTTTGAGAGAAAAAACCCATCAAGCACAAGTGACATTTTTTCCAGGTGGAAGAGGTAAAATATCCCACACTTTCATTTTAGACATGTTTCCTAGTTCTTGAAGACAAGCTGATTTCCATTAAACCACATCAGGTTTCTTTATTACCTGCTTAATATTTTGTTGCAGGCAATCAGAAAGTTCACAAGCATTACTGTTAATGAAATCAGCCATAAAATCTTGAGAAGCAATAGCATCTTAGATTGTAATATCATCAAAATTCAGTTGATTTAAAAAAATGATAAATCACCTTTAGCTTGATCTTCCACTGGATATGATAATGTATGTGTTTTAGTATTTTTCTCATCTCCTTCAGAGATAAATTTTACCATTGCGGACTGAAAAAAAGAATTAGACTCTGGATGCCAAAAAATCCAACCTTTACCACCATCTATGAAACTAATAACTCTACAAAGCATTTGCTGTACCTCCATTCTTGTCCTCTTTTCAGTTGAAAGATGTACATATGCCCATTGACCAAAAATTCTGATAGGTGAAAAGTCTGCTTTCTTATTGAAAAATATTTGATATGGGGTATTGTTTGTGATTTTTAAATTTGGAAATCTATTGTGGATATAAGATTCCCAACAATAAGAAAATTTCAAAAGCTGGGAGGAAGGTGTGACACAAAAAAAATGGTCCTAGAATTTTCACTAATAGTTTCTTTGAAACTTTCAGTCATTTCATTCTGTTTATGATGAGGAGACATGGAGTTTTCATGGAGGATGCCATGTTGTGAGAGATATTCAGAAAATTTCTTTTTCATGTATTCTTTTTCATTGTAAGCTCTGATTATCTTGAGATTTCGGTTGGTGATTCCACCTAACCTAGTATTGAAATTAATTAATGCATCAAAAACATCTGACTTTTTCTTTAGGAAAAATTTCTCTCAATAAGTTGAAGAAGATTCTCTTAAGGTTACCACATATAGTTTACCCTTATCTATGATATCAAACATGGGCCCTACTAAATCAGAAACCACTAGATCCATGCACTCATGTTTACATTTGTATTCCATGCACATATTTTTTCTCTTGATTTTTGAAACTGCACAAATATCATAGTGTAATTTTCAAGAAGGAACATAAGATGGTGAACTGGTGCAAAAACATTTTTGGAAAATCCTTTGTAAAACTCTGGTGATAGTGTGGCCAAAACCACATTGCCAATCCATGATTGAGTCAGGAACTACTGTGGGATAATGAATTTTTGAAGGGTGAGAGGGGAGAGAAGGGGCAGGTAGAGTAGCAGATGATAAAGAGTTAAAGTTATTAATTTCTAAAATATTGGTCTCTAGATCACCAGGATAAACCATATCACCTGTCCATTTACACCCAGAAGAAGATTTAGGAGCAAGAAATAATATTTTTTTGTTTTTTGAAATGATATAATCATGACTTTTATTAAAGAAATAGAATTGCCATTATTTAAATATCAAAAGGAGAAATAAGAGTATATTTTTCTATTTCATAATAAAAAACACCCCTGACGGTAACTAATTCTCCTCTACATCCTTTAATAAAAACGTTTCCATGACCTGTAATGAAAACAGTACCAGAATAAGTTGCTGGTTTGACTGTAATATGAGTTTTCAAACTTTTGAAGTCAGAAAAAAGATTTACATCACCAGTGACATGATGTGTGACACCAGAATCAATAACAACTTGACTATCTTTACTATATTTCTCTTTCTCCAACTATCAGTACTGAAATTATATTCTTTCAGTTTGGTAGTGAGAAAATCTAGTGCTTTACAGCTGATTTGATTTAAACAGGATTTTGAGGGATTTTGAGCTGGCTTTTTTCCCTTTTTGTTTCTCAGAGATTTGCATATAATATTCATGGCCTCTTTATTATCACAAGCAAAAGCTTCATGTTGACCCCAAACTGCAACATTAAAACCTTTACTGTTGGGATCATAAGGACATGTCATTTGGTAATGTCCAGTGGAACTTCAGTAAAAACATGAATTATCAAGTTTTTTATTACCAGGGCAGAAACTTTCCATTTTTCCCTTCTTGAAAGACAATTATGAAACTGAATCAGGATTGGTCTTCAGCTCAAAAGCAGTGAAGGATGTAGAGTCGGATGAATAGAGAAAAGAATTTTGAAGAAAATTCATCATTTCATCAAAAGAATGTTGAGAGATGTCTCTTTGTAATTCAAAATAGCTATTTACTTCAGTGGAAAGATGATTGAATTATGATGGTAGTAGAAGTTGCCTGAAAACTGCTGCCATTTTGTCAAAACCAAAAAAAAAAAACATGAGTGTTGAACTGCCCTTAAAATAAACTTAAATGTATCTCCATTCTCCGTGACATTAGTAAAAGGTATTATTTTAGTTTTTAGAAGGTCATTAAAAAGGCCCATGTGAGTAGTGTGAGAAGATTTGTCCAACTTAGAGCTGAGAATAGAAAAATCCTTGTATCATGTAGTGCCAAAATCAATGAAACCTTGAAATTGTTCTTCAAGTGTATATTAGAGGATATTCCAGCTCATCTCATCATCAAGTGTTGAAATTTCATCATGTATAGAATTCATATTATTAGTGTATTTAGTGCTACATACATGCCTGGTTAAAAATAGGTGCAATTCTTTTAGCCATATCTGCCAATTAGATCTATCAGATTTTGATTTTGACAATTTTTTGTCTTATAAATAATATCCTCAATAATATAACCACAATATTTTCCTTTATATATGGACTAAGGATAATTATCATTATTAGAAGACATAGATGTGTCAGATAGGTAATCACATTCATGTGTGTGGTGTTGATGTTTTGGATGCAAGTGTTGAGGCAAAGCTCTTGTGGGTGAGCCAGATGCTCTAGGGGGTGGTGGTTCTATACAAGAGTTTTGGCAAGAATAATTTAATTTTTTTGATTTCCAAGACAAATGGAAAGATAGGAGAATTAACAAATTGAAAAGGGGGAACCAAGTGTTGTGGAATAGGTGATGAAAGATGTGCCACTGTGTGTTGGGGAGATGGCTCCAGGGTAGAAATGTGGCAAGAAGTGTTTTTACTTCCAGAGGAGGAGATAGGGGAAGATTAAAAACCAGAAAACATGTGAAAAAAGTGTCTGGTGCAGGTTTCAATGGAATTTAGAGGGATATTTAGATTTCTCAGCTCCTGAGATAAAGAAGTAGGGATTTATTGTTGTATCCTAGGACACAATTGAAACAGATTTGGTTCTGAATATTCAGCTGGCATGAATTAAAAGGCCAGATAAGCTAGATAATTAGTCATAGTGCTCAAAAAAAGTTGTGCTGGTGAGATGAATTTCACTGTTGAGAGACTTGTTTAATGTGGGGAAGGCATGGGGAACACAAATATATTCCAGTATATACAAGATTGATAACTACTACTTACAAATCAGGGACAGCCCATAAACTATGGTAGCAGTGTCAGCACTTCATCCAGAGTGAGCTGGAGTTAGATGCATCAGCTGCACCACAGACTATATGAATTTTATGTACTTAACAATCACAAAGCTACTACTATACTAGACTTAAAACTAATGACTGTGCATTTTTCTATAATTATTCTTATAAGAGAATGTACAATTGTCAATCAATTTAGCCCAATTATGCAATTTTTTTCATGAATTTTCAATTTTATCTCCAATCATTACTTGCACTAATGTTCATCAATAAATTATCTTTATAAGTACAAATTGCATAATTGATAATAATGGAGGATAATTGAGCACCATATGATCTTAACACCACATGAAACAAGGTTCTTATGTATTTAATTCTCAATTTTTTCTACTTTATTTAATTTTGTATTTATTTTTTCAGATTCAAAATCTACCCTTCAGCACAACACATTTCACTTTTTTCTCATAGCACATTTGTTCTCATATATTATTTCCTCCACTTTTATCTGCCTCATATAATATTTCTTCTTCTTCTTCTTCCCTGCATCATTTTTTTATTATTCACACTATTTTCCACCTTTATTGTTTGAAATGAGTCAAGACACCTCTATTGAGTTATCTCCTCTCACACAACCATCACCATCACCGAGTTACCCAGAAAAGTTCCAAAAGCCTAGATAAGCTAGCTGGTCATCCCCTGAAGACAAGATACTTGCTAAATCTTGGCTTCATGTCAGCCAAAAGCCTATTTTTGGTAAAAATCAGACTGGTGACATGTTCTACCAGTCATTGATGGACGACTTCAATATTTTTACTGTAGGAATCAAAAGGGATGTGGATCAAACACACAATCTGTATTCTTATTCAGGCCTCTATTTGATTTTATTTTATCATACTTATTCTTACTTAAAGTTGGAGTATAATCAATACTTCAACTTAAAAATTCTCAGTGATTTATAATTCCCTTGAAAAAATTTCACTCGGTGGTTCCAATCCAATGATGTGGCTTCAAGCAGCAAAAGAGGAATATTGACACCAATCAAAGGATTCTTCTTTTAAAATGGAGGATTCCTGGGAGGTTTTACATCTTGCACCAAAGTGAAATCCCAATCTTACTTGTCACCAAGAAACTTGTCACACTCCAAATCCTAAGATTGAAGATTGAATCTCTGGAAAGTCTTCTCCTTCTCATCCTTCCACCTCTTCTTTTTCTCATTTTACCAGGCCGATTGGTAAAAAACAGGCAAAATGATTTAAATTTTCTGGTCCTGATTTCATAGAGTGACATTTAAAGGTGGTTCAGGAAAGTAATAGGATTGCTAAATCTTCTTCAGTAAGAGAAAATATGGCAGAAGACATTAAAATTTTATTAAAGTCTGAAGAATATTTCCCTAATGAGCTGGCTAAGTTGGGATTGAGGCTTTTGAAAAAGAAGATTCTTAAGTGCTTGAGAAATGAGGATGAGGATGAGGATGAGGATGAGGATGAGGATGAGGATGAGGATGAGGATGAGGATGAGGATGAGGATGAGGATGAGGATGAGGATGAGGATGAGGATGAGGATGAGGATGAGGATGAGGATGAGGATGAGGATGAGGATGAGGATGAGGATGAGGATGAGGATGAGGATGAGGATGAGGATGAGGATGAGGATGAGGATGAGGATGAGGATGAGGATGAGGATGAGGATGAGGATGAGGATGAGGATGAGGATGAGGATGAGGATGAGGATGAGGATGAGGATGAGGATGAGGATGAGGATGAGGATGAGGATGAGGATGAGGATGAGGATGAAAATGCACTAGATTTCAATAGGATTTCTTTAGCCTTTGTGCTTTATTAAATGTTACAGAAGTGTGCAATATATAGTCATGAAAATTTATCATCTATGATAGAAAATATGATTTTTTGGGAACAAAAAAATTGATTTATCCAATTTGGAGCATTATGAAATCAAAAAATTATTGAGTATGCAATATCATATGCTCAAAAGCTAGTTTGAGCATTCACCACACAATATGGGGGGAAGACTTGCTAGTAAGTCTGCAACCTTGAACCTAAATTCATATCAAATTGAGTAAAAATTTTGGAAATGATGAAACAATCATGAATAAATAGTGAATTTACTTCAAAAACTCTTTGAAGATATGTTGAAAATTTATTTGAGAATGGGAAATCATTAGCAACAATAATCTTGAGGCTTGAACTAAAAGAATTTTTGAAGCAATATTGAAAAAATTGAGCCCAGCCACCCAACCAGGCTGGCAGAAGCAAGATATTATATAAAAAAATCAATCTAATAAAATAATAAATTTCTCATATTAATTGAACTGAGATAAATTTTAAATATTTTTATATTATTTTTTTAGATCTAAATATATATATAAATAATCCAATATTATAAGAAATTATTCAAGAAAAAAATTCATTGAATTGATGATGTCAATAAATTTTTTTCAGTAAAAATTTAAAAATATATATTTTTGTTCTTGTTGTTTGAATATATAATCTTTAAAAATTTTAAAGCTTGAAAATATTTGTGCAGGGTTCAGAAATATTGAAAACTCATTTATAATTTATTTAGTTAAGGTTATAATTTTTAAAATTTATGTCCATAAATATTTCAAATGTTTAAAAAATATATGGGTACTACTTTAAAAAAAATTAAATTACAATTATCTTCACTGTATCAAGCAAGTAAGTGTCAAGTTTTTATAATAATAAAAATATGGCCATTAAAAAGGGCCCAGTAATTATAAGCTTCTTCTTTGGTTTCACACCATTTCACTTTCCATTCCTTATATTTTATTGTGTATTTATATTATTTTATATTTTTTAATATTATGCTTCTCACTAATTTGTTCCCTACTCTTGTGCATACCAATCTCTTACCCTCCAGCACCTGATCCCTCTCTAAGATTTTGATTTAATATCCCCATTCCTCTCCACTACTCTACACTTTTTCCCCCCTTCTTAACCCCTCTCTCTAGTTATTCACCCCACCTCACTGGTTTGACACTCATTCTATCCCCTTTACTCCCTTCTACACCCCAGATCACTGAACCCTACTTTTTTCACTCTTTTTTCCACATTTTTTACTCAATAGGAAGTGAAAGTGGTGATTTAGTTAGAGAAAGGGGTGGATTGAGAAGAGAAAGGGCTGGATTGATTTGGGGAAGAAATAGTTGAGGTGTAGAGCAAAAAAAGTACATATACACGTGAGAGGGATGTGATGGGGTATAAAAGGGGTGTTATGGGATTGAGGGAAAAAACAGAAGGCCTAAAAACAATTAAAAATGGATAACTTTGTGTATGGAGGCATGTGAAAGAAGTGAGGAAGGATGAGGATAAAAGAAAAATAGCTCAGGTGGGGTAAAAAGTGAATGGGGTGGAGGACAGGGGTGAGAGGCATTGTAAAATAGGATAGAGAGGGCTGGACATTTCATCAAGATTATAAAGATAGTTTTTAAAAGGGGAGGGGTGTGAATCAAACTGAAAAGGGTGAAAAATTTGCAAAAGGTGAGGAGATGTGAAAAGTGTGTCAAATGATGCAGCAATAAACTGAAGGAATACTCTATTCTTTGGCAAAAAATAGATTTCACCCTGTCAGTTTTCAGTAATTATTTTTTATCTTTTAAACTAATCAATACCTCTACTGTATGGCAATATGTAAAAACCTATCCACAGACAATACAGATTTATTGGCTGCTGGTATTATAGGTTTAAATAAATGATATAATATTTATTAGTATACATATATTAGTAAATAAGTACAATTTCACTTGTTTACAAACTATTTTACAAAATTCTTCTGATAACTACTCATTGGATAGAAAAAAAATAGGAAGATTTTTCAAAAAAATAAACACAACCTATGTTAAAATTTTAAATTGTTGCCCTTATTAGGGGGTGTCAGTTCTGGCAAATCCGCACTTACAAATCCGCACTTAAATTTGACCAAATCCGCACTTAAATAAGTGCGGATTTCCAAAACACACTAGCCCCAATACTGGTGGATTTCAAAATGAAATAAGTCACTTATTTCACTCAAATCCGCACTTTCTCAACCAAAAGTGCTGATTTCACCATCAAGTCCCATTTCACTGATTTGTCAGCATCATCCCATTCATACGCAGCACTCCGCAGCATAACACTTCATAACTCAAAACATCGTACATCACTTACATCTTCATATCATATCATATAAGAGTTATGCCTTCCTCACTTTCAAATTGTGATAAATTACATATAGCAATGACTTTCATGGCTCTTGAACTGCTCTTGGACTCTGATTGCAATTCTGATTCTGATCTAGAAGAAGATTTTGTCTTTTTATCAAAAATGGCCACGAAACGTTACCTTCTTCCCAGAAAGCCTCAAGTACTTCATACCCCCAAGTACACCATCCAAACACTTCTTAAACTATCTACACCCAGTTTTAGACAGCTGTTCAGGTCTTCTCAGGATTGTTTCCTTAAATTGCTTGAGCTTATTCAGGATCATCCCATATTTCACAATAATTCTCAAAAAGAACAACAACATCCTTCAATTCAATTGGCCATCACACTATGTCATTTGGGTTCAAATGGTGATGGAGCCGCTTTGAAATGTTTAGAAAATGTCTTTGATTTAGGGCATGGTTCAGTTAGCACTTATACCAAACGATGTATCACTGCCATCAACTCCTTGTAATCTCAACTTCTCACCTGGCCAACAAAAGAAGAGCAACTTGAATCATCTCAGGTTATGCAAGCAGAGGGCTTCCCAGGATGTATTGGTTTTGTTGATGGTACTGCTATTCCTTTGAGCCAGAAACCTGCTAAAGGTGAAAACAATTACTTTCACATTCTTGTCAAAAATTTTCACCAAAATATTTACAAGTCAAAAAAATTCTATATCTGTTTTAAAAAATTGGCAATACTCTCCCCTGCATTTTATTGAAGCAAGGGGTGGATATCACCAAAATTTTTCTAAGTCATCAATTTCACATGTCAGATTTAAAAATTTGGCAATACCCCCACCCCTGCATTTTATTGAAGTAAGTGGTGGAAGTCATCTAAATTTAATATAATTACATAAATTGTTAAATAAATATCTAATATATATCACTTTCCCTAGTTTAAAGTAATGACAATCCCTCAAGCCAAAATGCAGATCAAATCTAGAAACAAACGTTTGGGACATTCCACAGGTATAGGCTAGAGGAACCCCATGAAACAAATAAATGTTATCATGATTACCATTTATACAACACAAGGTTGTGGGCCCATTACTTTAGTTGAGGAAATTGATACATAAAAAATATTTATTAAAAATTTACGAAAAAATATAAAATTTTCGATGACAACTCTAATCCCCATACTTTTTGGATCTAAATAAAGTTTTTTTAAATCGATTAACTTTACCTTCTTTCATTACCTTATTGATTCTTTGAATCAACTTATAACTGATTTGAAATGAGCAACCAAAATGTGTTAAATCTTGACAGGATTCCAAACCAGGAGGAGCTTTGGTCGTTTGATGATTATCCTTAGAAGAATTCCAAATAGTTTTGATGATACCATTTCCCAAACCAAAATCAATGATGCACTGGTGGTCTGTAAAATATAAACCATGTCATTTGATTTTAGCTGGAGATGGTATTGGTTGGCCAGTAATCGGTTTGATATATGAGAATATACCAAAAGTAAGAAAATTGGTGTCCTTGGTATCAGTGTGAATTTTATTGTGAAATCCAGAATGAGTGATAATAACATTAGAAAATAAAAGATATTTGTGGCTGATATCTTCCCATTTGGAGTCACACCAATTCGGTATTCCAACTTTAGTTGCAAGTTCATGATTTTTTTCAAATGCTTTATTACAGTGCTTTTTGAGTCGAAGAGCAAGAAAAGAGTTAAAGGAAGGTAGAGTGTCCCATAAGCAAAAATCTTCATCTTTTTGAGCTTTAGTGATATTCTTGAGCAACGAATACATGCCTATATAATTGAAATGCCTAGATAATAATCATATAAGAGTTTCAGAATCCTTATCCTCTAAATATGCAATATAAAAATGTGAAATAAGACAAGTGAAATTTGGAAAAAAGGCTCAACTTCAAAGGTCAAAATCTCAGCAACCACTGAACCTAATTCAAACCTGTTTGAGGGAAATGAAATATATGCTTTAGTATAATCTTCAGTTAAAGACATGTGATTTAAATAAACCTAACCCTAATTTGTTACATAAAAAAATGAAATAAAAATTTAAATTGGGAAAAAAAAGGCTCAACTTTAACGGTCAATATCTCAGCAACCACTGAATCAAATTCAAATCTGTTTGTGGGAAATGAAAGGTAGCCCTCAGGAGAATCTTCAGTAAAAAGAACATTAGATTTGAATAAACCTAACCCTAATTCCGAGTCTGATTTTCAAAATTTTACAAAAACTTGAAAAGTGGTAATGAAGATGAGATCAAAAGGAGTTTTATAAGTTCACTGTTATCCAGATAAGAGTCATACATATATTTAAGTATGAACTTTTCATAAAAGGAATGAGATATCATATAGGCATGAAAAAAAGGAGATGAAACTTACCTTGATTGAAAAGTAGGAAAAATAGAGTGAGAAAGATTGATGTTGGAATTGTGGGGAAATTGAATATGGAGTAAGTGAAATGCATAAAGAATGTGCAATGTATGTGTTTCAATGAAATGGAGCCAAAAAAAGTGAAATAAGGGAAAGGGGGGATAATGACCATGCCAAGGAGGGATGAAGAGTAGGGTGATGGAGCTAAAAAAGAAAGTAAAGAGGGAGAGAAAAAAAAGGTTAATTATACCATTGAAATCCAAAATAACCACTTACAAAAAAAATTTAGATAAAAAAAATAAAATAAACAGAAAAAAACAGAAAAAATTATAATTAGTAATCAAAAAATCAAAAAAAAAGAATAAAGTGACTTACCTGGAGAGATGAGATGACAAAATGAATGAAACCAAATTGTTTGAGGGATGTTGGAGGAGAATAGGAAAAGGATATGAGGGATGAATGAAAAAAAAAATCACTGACAAAATATGCGATTTCAGAAAATATGCAATTTCATGTTGAGCTGGTGAAAGAAAACCAATGAGCCATCCAAAAAAAAAAAATTCACCGTAAATTCCAATAAAAATGAATATGCAACAAACCAAAATACCAACCCAAGTGAATGAAGTACACAAAGAGGACATTTGGAGAGTACAAAATGGTATGGGAAAGAAAGGGATGATGTGGCCAACATGTGGTTTTGAAAAAAAAATCACAAAAAAAGTGCTGATTTGAGGTCAGAACTGACACCCATAGAAAAAAGATTAAGAAGTAGAAGAAATAAATAAAAAAGAATGTAAACATGCCTGGTCAAAATATTGAAAATGTCAGGAAGGGGTGTGTGCTGAGGATTGATGGGTAGGTAGCAAGGAAGGTCAGTGTGTCACATGTGACAGGGATGGGGTAAGAAAGGAAGGGATGTTTTGTGGCCAAAATGTGGTTGTGAAAAAAAACGGGAAAAAAGTGCTGATTTGAGGTCATAACTGACACCCTTTTTTGAAATAAGTGACTTTTTTGCAAAATTTAAGTGCTGATTTGGTTTGAAATCCGCACTTAAGTTAAGTGCGGATTTGCCAGAACTGACACCCCCTATTGATTTCATGAGATAAGTGTATTTAGATTTAATTTAATTTTCAATTCTGTTGATGAGATTCCAAGTAGCTTTGAATTAAATTATTGTATTAAAGTAGAGACTTAACTCACAATAAATTTAAATACTTAAATATTTTTTCTTGATATTTTTTTTATGATTACTATACATACATAAAAAATGATGTGTAATAAATACAATTTTGAGAAAATTAAATAAGTAAGCTTTATTGATATATGTACTATTATCCATTCAGTAAAAAAAGAAACCACTTTTTCTCTTTATCTTACTACAATATTTTCATTCCAATGAATATTTAAGTTTTTATATCTATATATAACTTAGTTTTGATGGAACTTAGATTCAACTACCAATGAGATCCTGTTCACCATTGTGGTACAAGCTGAGTTTAACTTTGAGAAGATATTTAAATTTTTAAAAATTATATGTGAGATTTTCTAATTTTTATTTCAAAAAAATGTAAATTAAATATTTTCAATTTTTAAAAATAAATAGAGGTGATGTATCATTTTGATAAAATATTATATATAAAAATTTATTGTAATTCTATTTTCTATTATTATGATATGATCTTTTCTCTGTATGATATTTTAAGAGCACTAATAAACCCAACAGTAATGAATTATAATATTTATAAAAAGTAGCAGATCTTCTGCTTAATTTTAAAATAATTTAAAGAAGGAAGTTTCTTGTTTTAAATAAAGATTATTTAGATACTTCTTAGTATTATTTTATTTCTTGGATTAATATATATGAGCTAAATTGAAGCCAACAGGATAATCTTCATATTTTTTTAGAAAAGGGGATAGTTATCATTTCATAAATTGATATTTTTATAAATGAAAATTATAAACCTAATTAGTTGTTAAAGTATTTTATTACAAGATTAAAAATTATTTTTAAATGAATTTTCATAAAAATAAATTAATACTATTATATATTTTTGATAAGGTAAATTACTGTAAAGATTAATATAGTCTCATTCCTGTATAATTTAAATTTTTCAATTCTTAGACTTTCACATTGGATAGAACTATAATATAATGTTTACCTATCAGTGTGATTATTATATTTCTAATCAATTATTGATAAATACTAAAGCTATATTTTCCTTAAGATTTATTTTTTAATTTTGAGTAATGAATTACTTGTGTGAAAAAAAATTTCTGAAAACTAAAAGTGTATACCTGAATCATTGTATTTTGTTTACCACACAATATGGGGGGCAGACTTGCTAGCAAGTCCATAACCTTGGATCCAAAATCACCACAGATTGAACACACATTGAGATATTTACAAAGGAACCATACAATCAGTGATGAACACCACTCAGAAGGATAATTTTAGGTGGGTGTCCAGGTAGATTTCAGTATGGGTTCAGTATGAGTTCAGTCTGAGTTCCATCTGAGTTCAGGTTGGGGACTTGCTAGAAAGTCCACCCCTTATATTGTGTAGTGGTTTGTGTATAAAAAAATGAAATTAAATTAATACGTATTTCAATTTAAAATATGTAGTAAGTTCTATATTAAATAAAAATTAATCTTTTCAATGCTTGTTTTTTCCCATGTGAATAACTAAAAATTCATATTGTATCTGTTGTACAAAATTGACATCATATAGTAGATTTTCAATGAGAAACTTATAGAATTATAAAATAGAACTACATCCACATTCTTTAGAGAGTCCTTGAAAATAAATAACATCTAAAATCAAAGTTTAAAAACCTCTTTTCACATGAGAAATAATTTTAAAAAGATGTTGTTCATGTTTCCAGGAAAACAATTTTATTATCCTAAAAAATAATATTGATGCACACTTTAGATTTAAAATTCTGTTTGAAGATATTTTTAAATTAATATTTATTTTATCTTTAAACTTTTGATTTAGTTTAAATTTCTTTTTGTCACATTAAAAATTTACTGAGTAGTGATTAATTTTTTCAATTCATGATATAACTCTAACAGCTCATATTATGCTTATGAAATGGTGACAAAATATATCACACAAAGCTCAATTATCAGCTATATATTTTTTTAATAAATTGATAGTACAAATCAGTTCATATTTGAGTAATAAATAGAACCTAAAAAAGGAGTAATCAACTTTATGTTACTTTTAATCATCCTTTTGTATTTTAAAATCTCAAAAACTGGATTAAACTCTACTATCATAAGAATTAAACTTCCATTAAGAAATTTAATCAAATAATGTCACAATTAATAGCTATTTTAAAGAACATTTGAGAGTCATTCATTGACTCATAAATTAGGAAAGAACAAATTTTTATATATGATTTCTTTAGTCATGTGTGTTTTCAACTGTATTCTAGGATATAAAATTTAAGATTTTTTCTGGTTCAATGTTTTTTTAGACAACTCAATTGAACTTAAAAAAAACATCTTGCATAATTAAAACTTGTTAATATACATCAAAGATAACATCAGTTTATAAAGTCAAAGCTTTAAAATTAAAGTTTCAAGTTTTGAGTTAACGGAAATTTCCAATAAAAAGAGTCACTCATTGACTTTTTTATGTTTTCCAAAAGAAATTAATTAATTAATTAAACAGCTTAAAATTTATATTTTTGAAATGAATAATATATTTCTTAATCCTTTTATTTATCATTTTCAAGTCAAAAAGAACATTGAATTATGTTTCATTGAAAAGTACTGTGAATTAATCAGAATATTAACTTCCTCTTGCCATCTTTATATTAATTTTACCTTCAAATATCACTATCATTTCAGTAAAGAATCATCCATACTTGATAAAGAGCTCAAGATGAGTTCAAAGTAAAGCTCAATATGAGTTCAGTCTGAGTTCAGGTTGAGTTCAGTCTGAGTTCAGTCTGAGTTCAGTCTGAGTTCCATCTGAATTCAAGCTGAGGAGTTGTGAGAAAGTCCCCCCAAATTTTTTGTGGTGATTATCTCCCCATTAAACTTACTTCATTTGATGCCTAATGATGAAATAATTTTCTACTTTCCATTAGGATTTGGATGATAGTAGGGCAACTCACATTAATTAAAAATAAGTTGCATAATGCTCCAGATAATCTTAATGATTTTGCATGCAAATAATTATTCAATATTACTAGGAAATTAATTTGGAAACTTGAAAGTTGGAACTCCTTGTATTAGTTTCAGAAAATCAAGTAAGTTAAAAAAATAGAATTAATCATGTAATTTTGAATAGCCTACTACAATTACAAGTCCTCAACCATCTCTCCTTCTTCCAGATCTTTAATCTGTTTCTTCTCTTAAAATTTAGCATTAGATATAATAGCCTTTTGGTAATAGTATAAATTATCCTTATTTGAAGGATCCTTTTCCAAAAGATTGCTTAAATGCTAAACAAGATAAGTAAATTTTTCTAAATTATTCATCTCTACATACCCTTATATATCTACTACAATTGCTTTGAGCTTTCTGAGGACTTCAAATAACATTTTAGTGACCTGAACAGATGATCTCAACCTGGTGAAAGCACCATGTTCCATGCACAATGTTGTCTGATGAATCAAAGAATTAGAAGGTCATATCAATACCCATACTCTTTCATCTTTCTCCAAATCCAACATCCATCCAATTTCAGGGAAAATATATTGTCCACCTGTTTTCCAGGGATTTTCAGAGTTCTATGTTCACTCAGAAAGCTGTCCTGATAAGTTTGTTGGTATCCAAACTCCAAGATAAAGTTCTGTAGAATCTTTATCAGTATGAGGGCTACTTCTGAAGCCATCAATTTTCCAAGTTATATATCCACCAAATTTTTCTTGATTCCTATGAGGAGGGAGTCCCAAATCACTAAAAAATAATAATACCTGCTCATTTTATTTAGAGGAGATTTCCTGAAAAAAGAAGGCATATAATTTGTAGGTGAATTCTAGATGTTTCTTCACTTCTTCAATACTGAGTTTCCCAATTGAGTAAAATCCTTGAAATTTGAAACAATGATATTTAAAATTTGAATTAAAAATTAAAGTTAAATATAAATATTTTTTTAATAATGACATACCAACATTAAGTACATTATCATATGCAGCCCTTTTATCTCCCCCAAACATCTTCCCATGACCACCTGCTTCCTTATGCAACCCATTGATAGTAATTTTTTTTCCAGTGATTTGAAGTAGTTGCAGCATAATCTGAAATCATCTAGCTTTCCAGGACTATTTAATTCTTCAAGAGTATATGATTTGAAAATGACAGGAAGCATTGATTCTTTTTTCATATCAAGAAATTTTGTCCCCCGTTTGAAAACATTATAGATCCCATTAGTAAGGTACAGTTTCTGAGTCTGAGGATTCAATCATTTAGTTTTATTGAAAGGTCCACTTCTAAATCTTTCTCCACTCAAAAATGTGGGTTCTCAATAATAAATCTGTCCATATTTTCAACCTATATCCACACCAACAGCCTCACCTTTTTTGATAGACTCAGAATAGTTATTCCTTCAACCTATATCTACACAAAAAGCCTCACCTTTTTTCATAGACTCTGAATAGTTATTCCTTTTCCCATTTTTCTTCTTTGAAGTGGTCCTGGGAGTTATAGAAACTATAAATTACAGAAAAAAAATTTTTTTTTTTGATATTTAAACATAATGAAAATTTCCAAACCTTTCCATGGTATAAGAGCTATAGAAAACTCAAATTAATAAGGAAAAAAATTTAATAGAAATAAATGTTTTAAAATTTAAATAAAATAGCAAGAGAAATTTTTTTTGTAAAGAAATCTGGAGGAGAGATATGGATGCTTCAAGAAATTACCTGGATATTTTAATTCCCCTTTACTTTCTGAATTTCTATAGTGTTTCTAAGTTATTTTCTTGGTAACCACAATTATTAGGAGAAAAAAACAAAATGATAAAAAGGAAATAAAGCAGGGCTAACTTTTGTGGACCTGCTACCTTGTCTAATCAAAGAAACAAGTTGGTTTGAAAAATACCATTGATTAAAAGATGATTTGCTTTCAGCAGATTGAAAACAATGAGGAAAGTGAGAAGGAATCCTTTATTTTAATATTAATTTATTATATGCACAGCCTGGTTGGAAGACCCACAGGCAATGTTGCTGCTGCCTGGAAGCAAAATTGCTTGCACTTTTTTTATTTTTTTAAATTTTATATTTATCTTTTTTTCTTTTTTTTGGTCTTCCAGCTAGAGCAGCATAGCTGGGAGACCTGGGTGAAATTTTCTGCTGTCTGGCAGCAACACAGCTTGCTATTTTTTATTTTTTTGGTCTCCCAGCCAGAGAAGCCTGGCTGGGAGTGTCAGTATAGTCTAGTATATAAGTATGATATAATAGTATTTATTTATGGTCCTAATACTTATTGATAAATTATTTAGTGATTAAACCTCAGGGGAAGACTAATAAAATAGTTATACTCAAATAAAACTCACAATACTTGGATTTAAATGCGTGCTAGTGGTGGAAAATAGATAAATAGAATATAGTTATAGCTTATATAATAATAATATCAACTTATAAAAGGCTTTATAATATATTTCTAAATTTTAATAATTGTATTGAAGTGTTGGATTTAAATTTAGTAAGTAATTGATGATAAATAACCGTCAAAATCCCTCCTTACTTATACCCAAATCCCCTGGAGTGCACAGACCTTCAATCCAGATGCTGTCACTGCTATCCCCGGAAATTACACCACTTTGAGGGCCCATCACCTCCCCATGGCGTCCACTTCAAGCAGACTCAACACCCAGACCTCCAGTAAGGACCCTCCATCACAATTAATGATAACACAGATCTATACCACAAATAGAAAATCCAGATAAATGCGGATACCATAAAGAAGCAGGTAAAATAAGCAATCAAAAAGAGATTTAATGAAACCCAAAGCATATAAAGAAAACAATTGAAATTTCCAAGCCCCCAATAACATCCCCAAGCATCCATATTAACCTAGCAATGACCTCCCAACCCATAAATCTGTGAATATCCATCCAAGGAAGCAGATTAAGTTGTCCAGACTGAGTGTATGCGCCTGAAATAGATGTTTATGCTTCTGTAGGCGTTGTGAGTCCACTTGATACGTCCATATGACCTAAAATAAGCAGAAAAACAAAGGTTATAGGCTTTTAAGGGGCTAAAACCCACTTATATACCTAAATATACATAATATACTGCATATTTCACTGAATATGAGATTTATGTATACATATAAGCTTATGTATGTCAATAATTACTTCATATCACTTAATATAAGTATATTATGACTCCATTAACACCTTTAATAAGTATTATTAGGCTATGGATAAGCTATTTAAACTACTATAATTTATATAATAGAGTAATAATTTTATATATATGTAATATAATCATATATATTATTATTTTAACCTTATTTTAAATATATAAGCTTAATTTACTTAAGGTTATCTTATTTTAAGTATAAGAAATACTCAGTCCTAGGGATATCTAGGCTGACAGGGAGACACAGGGGTGATTTTGTTGCTGTCTGGAAGTGATATCCCTTACACTTTTTTTATTTTTTTTATTTTTAATTTTTATTTAGTCTACCAGCCAGAGCAGCCTGGCTGGGAGACCTGCGGCAATGTTTCTACTCTCTGGAAGCAACATTTCTTACACTTTTGGATTTTTTTTTATTTTTTTATTTATTTTTTTTTGGTCTTCCAGCCAGGGCAGCATGGCTGGGAGACCTTCAGGAAATGTTGCTGCTGTCTGGCAGTGACATCACTTACATTTTTTTTAACTTTTTTTTGGTCTCCCTACCAGAGCAGTCTGGCTGGGAGACCTTTGGGCTATGTTGCTGCTGTCTGGAAGTAACATCACTTGCACTTTTTTAGTTTTTTTAATTTTTTTTTAATTTGATATATTTCTTTTTTCTTTTTTTTGGTCTCCAGGCTGGAGCAGCCTGGTTGGGAGACCTGCGGGCAGTGTTGCTGCTGTCTGGAAGCGACATTGCTCACATATTTTTTAATTTTTATTGAATTTTTATTCGTTTAAAAAAATTTTTTGGTCTCCCAGCCAGAGCTTCCTGGTTGGGAGACTTGTGGGAAATGTTGCTGCTTTCTGGAAGTGACATTTCATGCACTTTTTTTATTAATTTGTTAATTTTTTTTTGGTCTCCCAGCTGGAGAAGCCTGGCTGGGAGATCCATGGGTAATGTTGCTGCTGTCTGGCAGCAACATTGCTTGCACTTTTTTATTTTTTATTTTTTTATTTTTTTATTACATTGTTTTGGTTTCCTAGCCAGAGAAACCTGGCTGGGAGACCTGTGGTAAGTTTTTCTGCTTTCTGGCAGCAACATCCCTTGCACTTTTTTTATTTTTATTTATTTTTAACTTTTTGTTGGTCTCCCATCTGGGGCAGCCTGGCTGGTTTTTAATACTCAACTGCACCGCAGTAGCATGTATATAATGTCTAAATATTGTAATGAAATAAAGAATTGATTTCTAACCTAAAACCATCATTAATGGACATGACCCAATAGGTTATGGGACCTTAAAGATTTCCTGTAACTAGTCATCAGTCATATAACAATGAAGTTTTCCAGTCTCTGTTGGCAGCCAATTATCAGAATAGCCTTGCCAGTTTCTGTTGTCAGAGAACTATTGGGTCTACGTCAAATTTCCAATTTCTGTTGGCAAAAAACATATCACTCTCAACTAACACCATTCCATTTTTTCTTTTTCCCTTTTTCTCCACTTCTCTTTTCCCATCTCCTTCTATTTTTATTTATTTTCCCTCCCTTGATTTAAGTACTAGGACTTCCATGCTGATCCCCCTACAGGTGACACTGTTGGCTTGAGGCAGACGTCCCAAAAGTCCTTTAATAATTCCTTTTTTTCTCTTTCAATCTAAGAAAAACATGACCATGTCCTCACTCCCTCTGCTGCAAACAATAACACCCTGATCAAAACTTTCATCAAACACTACAACCCAGCCTACCTCAATTGCACAACCAACAACAACTCATCCTACCAACAATTTCAACAAATACCCTGATGAAGTTACAGACCAATGCTTTCAAGAATCCCAGAAAGAAACAGCTATGGCCCTTGCCAATGTCAAATCCAAAATGAAAGACTGGACACACATGCTTAAAGCCAATGGATCAAATTAAAGGTTGTGGATACAAGAGCTTGAGCTTATCATCCTTGATTACTTTGGTGACAAAATTTTTTTGTTCAAACTCAACCATCAATGGGATCAAACTGGGAGAAGATAGGCCGAGCTATTCTCCTCAACTCAGTTAGACGTGATCTGAGAAAACAGACCCTGGAAAAATTACCAATGCCAGTGGCCTATGCACATCTTCACAACCTTTTCAGCTCTTCCTCACAAGCTTCCCAGCTTAATATCTTAAATAAGATTTGGCAACTCAAACTGAGAAAAATCAAAGAACCTGCTGTCTTTACATAAAGATGATATCCCTTTTTGATGATCTTAAATATCAATCCTTTCAGTTCAAGCAAGATGCCTTTTTCTCAATCATGCTCCAAAATGCTGTCAATGAGTCAACTAACATCAAACATGAAATACTACGTGAGTCCAAATATTACTTAAGAGTTGATGGAGCCCCACCCAACAGCATAGCAATGAACCCAATCATTTCCACCTCATGGGAATGGGTGAACCTACATGGTACAAAGGCTGAAAACTATCCCTTCTTGTCTTCTACACCTGGTATTTCAAACTCCAAAACCACCTCTTCTCAACACCAGATTCAGGCAGCAAAACTTTTCCCCCCATTGTAAACCTTTCATATTTCATTCCAGAATAATTACTCTCTACTACCCTACAATAATCGCCCATTTCCCCAACACTTCCAAAATCAGCATCCACAGCAACAAATGGATTCCTATAGTCCCATTTACCAAAGTAGAACACAAATTTCGGACACACCTAAACAAGCAAAGCCCAAACTAAGATCAGCAAGAATTATGGAACTTGATGACTGCCATGAAGTTTCCCCTTCCAATTTTGAAATACTTAATCTTTAAAACAATCAACAATAATCCAGCTACCCACCACCTAACTTTATCCAGACACAAGTTAGTGGATTTTATTGAATTACCTATCCCAATCTCTTAAAAAGTAGCAACTTAAAATGGACCAAATTCATTTACAGGCATAGGGACTCTACGCTTTATTTGACTGGGTGGGATGACAATGCTCATTAGAAAAGTTTACTACTGCAACTAAGCCAACTGTACGTTAATATCTCCAGCCTCCCTGATTTGAGCCGGGTCTAACATGTCTTTTGATCAACAGAATAATTTATATATATTGTTTCAAGGTGAGTATATTTTTAAAAAAACACTCACAGTTTGTAGATGGCTCTTGCCCTTCCCACAAAACTACATACAAAATAAAAACAACACTACCCCTAATAACTTAATCAAAACAATAACAATTGACAGTTTAAACCTCCTCAACCCTGACCTTTTATCATCTCTCCCTGCCAACACAAACCTTATAAAGAATCATAAAAAATTACCTCAAAAAGATAAAGAAATCCTATACTACTACCACAAATTTTTTGGACATGTGAGAATTTGGCAAATATGGAAGCTCATTGGAAGCAATATGGCTATTGGGCTACCTGATAGTCTTCCTCCGGGGGAAATATTGTGTGAAATATGTCATATCTCAAAAAGCACAAGATTAGCCACTCCAATGTCAACCATTTGCACACTTAACAAACTTGAACTCCTAACTGCCAACCTGACAGGTCCACTTGAAGAAACTACATTTTACAATGGTTTGTATTCTCTTAATGTTAAAGAGGTATGTACTTCCTATTCTGAATGTCATATACTCAAGCAGAAATTGGAAATGACCAAAAAACTTATTGAAATAATAACCTGCCTTGAAAACCAATTTCAGAAGTATGTAAAGATATTTTGATATGAAAACAGAGGAGAATTAGTAAATAAAAAACTGGATTTCTTCCTACTAAAAAAAAGAATAACTCAACAGCTATCCCTACCCTACTATCACAGTGAAAATGGAAAAATTGAACAACAAAATAGGTCAGTTTTGGAAATGGGTTGTACCATTTTTCTTGAAAGTTCCTTACCAATTTTTCTCTGGGGATTCTCTTATAAATGGGCAGCTTACGTACTAAATCAACTTCCTAAATAAATAACACCTCCCATGACCCCATATAAGGCTCTCTTTTGCAACCCTCGCTCTCTCCATCTTATCTGACCATTTGGATTGACTACCTTTTTCCATGTCTTAAAATAAACAAGAAATAAACTCAATAACCAAGCTGGCAAGTGTATTCTTGTTGATTTCCCCATGGATTCAAAATTTTGGCTCTTCTGGAAACCAGACTACAAAAAGGTAATTGCATCAGCATGGGCCCCCTTCATGAAATCAAAGCAGCACCGAAAAACTTGAGATATCAACTACATATTGAACAGTGCCATTTCCAACCACCAAACCAATAAACAAAAGCTGGGAGACTTCATGGCAGAAAAGACATTTGATGAACAGGAACAGATCATTGACTCACTGGAAAAAGAAGCTGCCCACATTGTGTTCTCAGCCCCAAATACTTTCAAAGGGGCATCAAAATCACCCAACAAAGACAAATGGATGAAAGAATTCATCAAAGAAATTAAAAATATGACAAGAATGGATGTATGGTCCCATTAAACACCACCACCTGGAACCAGAATCACAGACGCAAAATGGGTCTTCACCAAGAAGACAGATAGTGAAGGAAATGTCATCAGATGCAAAGCATGGTATGTTGCTAAGGGTTTTAAACAAAAGCTGGAATTGACTAAATCAAGACATTTGCACCAACAGCAGCATTCACATCTCAGAGACTTATGTTGACCATTTCAGCATTGTAGGACTGACCAGTCAATTACTTTGACGTCACTGTGGCTTATCTCCACAGCAGGCTTGAAGAAGAAATATGGATCAAAGATCCTCTGTGTTTTGCTATAAATGATGGGAAAGCACTGTATGAAACCTGCCAAGCTGCCATATTTTTGTGGCTTCAGATTTCCTATAAACTACAATCCAATGGTTACAATCTCTCACCATATGACCCAAGTCTCCACTTTCTCCACCATCAAAACAAATTCAAAGTTATCTTGATTCATGTAAATGAAATCCTAGTCATGGGTGACAGCCTATCATCACTAAAAAGGCTTCAATCCATTCTATGCAGTGA
>JASXTE010000008.1:17850632-17898132 GCA_030280995.1 Hemileia vastatrix | reverse complement strand
TTACTCACTATTTTAATTAACTGGTTTGGGAACTTATGGTGGGAAAATTAGTTACTTATTCATGGGTTTAGTGAATTGTTTCATGTTTTTCTCTTAATATCTATGTTTCATTTCTATTCTTTTATATTCTTGTTTTAGTTTATTACTATTTTGTATATACTGATTTGTGGTGCTTCAGAGGTCCCCTGGTCTATAAAAGGGCCTTGGGTAATCCCCTTTAGCCCATCATTTATTATACACTCAAACTTGAATATATTTTTAATATAATACATTTATTATTATTTTAATTAGTATTATAAATCTAATTTAAATTTTATATACATAACTAAAGGTTGCAATAGGTATATTAATAATAACAGTGTTTACCGCGCATTGAAGTAACTCTTATTTAAAATATATA
The DNA here is from genome assembly GCA_030280995.1 of Hemileia vastatrix. NCBI lineage: Eukaryota > Fungi > Basidiomycota > Pucciniomycetes > Pucciniales > Zaghouaniaceae > Hemileia > Hemileia vastatrix. The sequence continues at coordinate 17,897,732 of JASXTE010000008.1, read as the reverse complement.
TTTTATAATTTAATAACCCTCAGTATTGTGTCAAGTTCCAAGGAGTCCTTGTTGCCTTTTCTCTTAGAATAATTAAAACTTTTTTTATTATTTTATTTCTGCCCCTATCTTCTCCTCCTCCTCTCCATTCTTTCCCTTTTTCTCTTCCTCTTCTAGACATACGGCCAATAATTGGGCGCCTTTCCAAACGAAGAGAACGACTATGATACTTGCGACAAAACAAAATAGCGCACGGACCACCCAACCAAAAAGTAAAATTTTTGCCGCGACCATGTTTTGAACTTGGGTTTGATAATTTAGGTTTATATTAAATTAAATCATATATTATTTTGAAGTGATTTTACGATCACTATAGGAAGTTAACCTTTGCACCTCTCACTCATATTATTATATTTTTACTGCAATAACAGTTATTGTGGCTTAATTGCTGATTCACTGAGTGTAAGTGTTCATTATTTTTTAATTTTTTCTTTCCTAGTTGACCATAATAGAGTAAAACTCTTAGTCCTAGAAGACAATTAATTTTAATAAATTATTAAATTAATTTTGTTATTATTTTTTGTTTATTGGTTGACCATAATAGTACTCAGTACTTAGTCCCAATATTGCCAATATATTAATTTTGGTATTAATTATTTTGGTTGACTTATAAACCTTTGTTGGTTGGTTCCATTTTAATTATTGTTATTTCTTAATAAAAATAGTTATAATTACATTTATTTGTATTACATTTTTTGGTTAATTAATTGATTTTTGATAAAAATTTTAAAAAAAAATTTTTTGTTAAAAATTCAATAATTTATATTTAATTTTGAAATTAACAATTTGAATCATTAAAATAATTATGATTCTTTTTTCACAGTTTAAATGTCCAGTAGTTTGGCTAACTGCATGGATAACTTACATGTGGATGAGATTGAAGTGGATGGTGACACTGAATCTGTAGGTTCTTCTAAATTTCCTTACAAAAATTATTCAGCTGACAAAAAACCTTCAGGATGTGGAAATTGCAGGAGAAGTGGCAATCCCCCCTCACCAAACACCTCTGAAAGAAGTAAAACCTCTAATAAATCAGGAAAATTAACTCAAAGGTATAAAAATAAAAAAGATACCACTGACTCAACAAGTAAACAACCTGTCCAGTCACATCAAAGAACTGAGAGCAGAAAGTATGAAGTAAAAGGCAAGAGTAGACACACTCTGGTAGCAGATGCAGGAATTATTAAATCCCAAACAGGCTCAACCTCCTCATTTCCCAGCTTCCCAGCCTCAGCCTCATCCTCAGCCCAATCAAGTACCCAACTCCTTCACACAAAATCAAAGCACTCTGCAGGTGGAGCAGTGGAAATGGGATTACTTGATGAGTCATTACCAACAGAATGTTCAGCAACCAACAGCTCAACACCCTGTCCCATCCAGGACACTAACCTACCATCCATCTCCTCAGCCCCATCCTTATTAGGGAGTCAGAAGAAATAAGGCACAGGGGAAGTTTCCTCCCTTGCCATGGTGAGTAATTTGTTTGATAAACATGTTGGTATGTATAAAAACAAATCTTCTTCAAGTAATATTGTGGATCCTGGTGAAAGAACAGTTAAACCCTTAAAAATCCAACTTCCTTCAATGAGTATCCCCAATGATGTAATTAGAAAATTATTATTTTATGAACCTTTACATTTGACTTCTACTTCTTTAATTAATCCTTCTCTTGCAATTTAGAATGATTCTGTTTCCCCTGAAGTCTATACTTTAATTGAGAAAACTTCTGAAGAAATATTGAAAGATACCCTTGATTTTAATGTTGTGAACGACAAACATTTAAGAGATGTGTTAATACATGAGAGTGATAGATTAAATAATTTTCACTTGCATTTTAAAGTAATTTCTTCTGTACAAGATACAGCTTATTTTAAAATCAAAGAAACCTTGAATATTGTCCTTAGCCAACAAAAACAAATAAGGAGTGACCATAGATCTATCTCAGTTAAGAATATCAATCTGCAAAAAACCTTGAGTGAGTCAAAACTCCTTATTGAGGAAAATTATTTATTAAAAGGTAAAATTAAATCTCTACAAAATGAGTTTAAAAAGCTAAAAAATGATTTCCATGCACTAAGTGCCAAACACACAGTTTCTGAGGACAGAAATGTTTTATCCATTGCAAAAGTAAATGACCAGATGTCTGAAATTCTAAGGATAAGAAACTATGTGTCTGACTTGCAGGAAAAATTTTCAACCTTAACCATCAATAATTATGGTATAAATGAGAATGCTGCCCATAAGCTGCATAAAAATAAGGGAAAAGAACCTGAACAGAGCTCCTCTTTTCTTCCCCATATTTCAGCCATTAAACCAACTGACAATGAGTCTGTAAAATCTTTTGCTACTAGCAAAAAATCTTGTGATGGTCATGTACCAGATGTTTCTGTAAATAATGAAATTTCTGAACACCTGGCTAAACTTCAGGAATTATTAATGATAAATAAATCAAACCAAAGAATCGACCATCCCATTAGTCAGAAAAATTGGCCTAAATTGGACCAATATCCTACCTTTGATGGTGATTCTTCATCTGATTGGCAACACTTTATCCAAAGAATTGATAATTTAAAGAGATCTTATAAACTGCCTGATGAGGAACTTATTTCTAAGCTAATTTCTTTATTTTCCAATGTAGCCTTGGTGTGGTATGAATCTGTTCTATTAGATAACAGCCATTATACATGGAATGATTGGAAGTCCTTGATTGAGAATCAGTTTGGTGGTTCAAAATACAGGTTGGCTCAGCAAAGACTGTATGAGAATACTAGATATGTATCCTCCTCTGTTGAGAAACCCATTATTTTTCTTACGAAAGTAACAAAAATATTGAGAGCAATTGATCCAAAGATGGATTATGATATTTGGAGAGATAAAATCTTGTATAAATTACCAAATTCTCTTAAAGATTTAATTGTAGCTAGAACTGAGCATGTGAGGGAACATTCTTCTTTTATTAATATCTGTAATGAGGTACTTCTCAACCATAGATATGAACCAAAGAATTACCTTGGAAAATCTTATCATGATCAAAATAAACCATCTACAAAGCCCCCAGAAAAATCTGGTAAACCCTCTGCCCCAGTTGCACCTAAAAAATATGCAACAAATACTTGTTATAAATGTAACAAATCATGGCAAAAGGGTCATGTTTGTGACAAGAAAATTCATCTTGTTGAAAAAAATGAAGACACTGATGAGGCTGAAATTGATATCAATAATTCTTCTAGTGACTGTGAAAGTAATATCTCCTATGACAATGAATCTGTTAAAGATGTTTTAATGTTGTAACAGGATGTCCATTATTTAGATAATATATCTGAACAATGTGTATTGGATTTATCTTCAGTGGAAAATGCTGAAATAATTAAAGATATTACTAACAATTCTATAGCCATATCTCCTTTGAAGGCACCTGTTATCATTAATGGTAAAAATTTTGATATAGTTCTTGACTCTGGTGCTGGAGGAATTTTAGTGTCTGAAAGAGCCTTAGCTTCAGTAGATAAGGATTATTTGAGTAAACTGTTACCTATGACTTCTGAAAAATGGAGAGGGTATGTTTCTACCTTGTGTCCTATTGGAAAATACAAAACCTCTGTATTCTTCAAATATAATGGTGGTTTTGTCAGAGCTATTTGTGAATTTGTTGTCATGAAAAATGATAATTTAAGCAATTGGTTTATTATGGGTAATGATATTTTAAGCATGTTTGGTGTGAAATTGGACCCAGAAAGTAATTGCTTCACCTTGGGATTGAATGGCAAAAGAAAATTCAAAATTTCCTCCCCTAGAAAACCTTCTGGGCATCTGTTAAAGTCTTGTAACTCACTGATCCAGTGTTAAGGCAGACCAACAATTGAAATGAATGATTTATTAAATGAAATAAATACTGCTTCTTTTGGTGATCAGTTAACTAGTGAACAAGAGGATTCTATAATTGCCTCAATTACCTCCTTCCCTATGGCTTTTGCTCATGGTTCTCATGTCTTAGGAAGTGTTCAGGAAGAAATGAAAATTACCTTATCCTGTAACTTGAGTGATATTCCTCCTAGTCTTAAGAAAAAACCTTTTTCTGCTTCTCCACCAAAAGAAAGGATATTGAATATAATATTGCCACATTATTGAAAATGAATATCATTGAGAAAGTAGATGTCACCCCCAAATATTGTGTCATCTCCCCAGTCTTGATTTCTTATGAAAAGGATAAGGCTAGATTATGTGTAGATTACAGAGCATTAAACACTTATACTGTTGATGATATTTATCCTTTACCCAGAATTAATTCAATACATGCTACCTTTCAAGGTGCAAAATTTATTAGTTGTCTGGATGGTAATAAAGGGTATCATCAAGTTCCAGTTGAGAAAAATTCTCAAAATTTTTTGCTTATTGCTACTCATATGGGAATATATAAGTATTTTAGAATGCCATTTGGCCCTAAAAATGCACCTTCAGTTTTCCAAAAAGTCATGGATAACACTTTCCATCAGGAAATAATTGAAGGATGGCTTATGGTGTATATTGATGATATCATTGTTTTTTAAAAAACTTTTGATGAACATATGGTTCACTTAAATAGAGTTTTTCATAAAATGGATGAAATCAATATGACCTTGCCCTTGAAAAAGTGTAAATTTGATTTTCAATCTCTAAAAGTCCTTGGCCATGTTTGGTCAGGCCTACAAATTTGTGTAGACCACAACAAAGCTTCTGCAATTCAAAATGTGAAGGCACCAACTTGTTTACGAGAAATCCAAAGTTTTTTGGGTATTTGTGGCTATTATAGACAATATATTAAAAATTATCAGGTCATAGCCTTGCCTCTTACCAAACTAACTAGGAAAGATGTTGCATTCATCTGGAATATTGATTTTCAAAAAGCTTTTGATGCATTAAAATGTTGCTTAATGACAGCCCCTATCTTAGCTCTCCAGATTTCAACAAACCTTTTGTCCTGTATACAGATTCTAGCTTTCTTGGTTTGGGTGCTGCCCTTCACGAGAAACAAATTATTAATTATAAATCCTCAGAGTTTGTAATTTGTTATATTTCAAGAACCTTGAGAGATAGTGAATTGAAATATGGTGCCACTCAGTTAGAGTTCTTAGCAGTTGTTTGGGCTCTTGAGAAGCTTCATTACTACCTGGATGACCAAAATTTTGAGTTGGTAACTGACTGTAGTGCTGTGAAGTCCCTCTTAAACCTAAAAATACATAATAGACATATGTTTAGGTGGTAACTTGCTGCTCAAGAGTACAGAGGAAGAATGACAATTACCCATAGGTCTTGAAATTTTCACTCCAATGTTGATATGCTTTCCAGATTGCCTCTACCAAATAATGACTCCAATCCTGCTTATGTACCTGTAGATGATACTGTTCATATCCATGGTATATTTATAGTTGATATGGAAGAAGAGTTACTACAATTAATTCTGGATTCATATGATAAATATTCTGATTTAAATAAATTAGTTACTATCTTAAATGATCCTAAGAATGCTTCAATTCAAGCATTTATTAAAACTCTTCCTGCAAAGTATCAAAATGCTTTGATTAAAGGAAATTTTTCTATTGAAGATGGTTATATATATTATAGAAGAAAGCTTACTGATGTAATTTTAATTCCTCCTTCTATGAAAGAAACTATTCTCAAACTTTGTAATGATGACATATAAGCTGGTCATTTTGATCTTGAAAATACATTAATTAGAATCAAAAACACTGCTTGGTGGGCTAATATGTCTGAAGATACAAAATTATATGTTGAATCTTGTGATTCCTGCCAGAAATCTAAAAGGTTGACAGGTAAAAGAGCAGGGTTATTACAACATATTGAAGCACCTGATGCTCCGTGGCAAATCATTAACATGGATTTTGTCACTGGTCTTCCTGTAGCAGGTAAAGACAGTTATAACTCTTGTTGGGTAATAGTGGATAGATTCACAAAAATGTGCAAATTTATTCCCACCCACAAAGATGTATCCACAAAGGAATTAGCTTTCTTATGGTGGACTTACATGTTCAATATTATTGGATTTTCAAAAGCCATTATCTCTGATAGAGATCCAAAATTTACTTCTGAGTTTTGGACCTCTTTGATGGATATTTGTGGCTGTGAGTTAAAGTTGTCTACAGCTCACCATCCTCAGACTGATGGTCTAGCTGAAAGAATGATTCAAACTCTGGAATATATGATTAGAAGGTATTGTGCCTTTGGATTAGAATATAAAGACAATTACAGATTTACTCATGACTGGGTCACTCTATTTCCTGGTCTTGAATTTTCATATAAAAGCACTGTTCATTCTGTCACTGAGAAAAAGCCTTTTGAGCTATGGTTAGGTTATGTCCCAAACACTGCTGCTCAAATTCTCAATAATAAATTACCTAAGTTGGAACTACACCCTGGTGTAAAATCTTTTCTTCAAATGCAACAGCTATGCAGAAAACATGCTCAAAGCTGTATTGATAAAGCATTTGAATATGAAAAGAGGAGATAGAATAAATCCCATAAAGAATACACATTTAAAAAGGGTGATGAAGTGTTGATTTCTACTGTCCATTTCAATCCACAAGGTAACAAAAAATTAAAAGATCCTTTTGTAGGACCATTTGTTGTTAAAAGAATGGTTGGAGATAATGCAGTAGAAGTTGTATTGTATTCTCCATATGATAGGAAAAATCCTGTTTTTCCCATTTCCTTGATTAAGCTTTATACTTCCAAAAGTGACTAATTTCCCAAAAGAAGGGGAATACCTAAGAAAAACCCTTAGGAAGTCACTGAAACTGCAGAAATTGATAAAATTCTCAATGATAAAATTATCACTTCTGAAAGAGGTACTGAATATTTATTGAGATATAAGAACAAATCATCTGAACATGATGCATGGATACCTGGCAAGGAAATTTCAAATCTTGTTACTCTGTTAAAGAAGTACAAAAAGAAAAAATCTTAGCATTTTTTTTATTGTTTTTTAGAGTGAGGCAGTGTCAGCCAGGCTATACCAGGAGCACAGTAAATTTTATGTCAATTTACTGTAGCTAAAATAGGGCGTGAAAATTTGCTTATTATGTATATAAATTAATCTTATATTGCATAATGAAATAATATAATTATTTTATTAAATATATATAAATATTATATTAATTTTATTATTATATAAATTATTTATACATTTAAATTAAGCATGATATATATTATATAAATTATGGTGCATTTTTTATGTATTTAATATATAAAAATTTATAATTTATTAATTATAAACATATATTATAACTATAAGCATAAAATTGACTTATAATGTAATTAAATTAATTAATTTAATTTGTATATTACATAAACCTTTTTCATACATTATTAAACAATAATATTGGGCGCTTTTTTGACCCTTAATTGTGTCAGTAAAATTATTAAATAAATTATAAGACTTATTTAATAATATGGTATTAAAATTCTCACTTTAAATTAGAAATATCATTAAATTAATTATATGTTTCATTTAAACTAAATATTGAATTAATTACATAGTTAAAACAATTAATTAAAATTGCTTTATACTGGATTGAATTGATTAAATGGATTTTTGTCTGAAAATAATTCTAATTGTTTTAATTAAACCCTTTACATCCTACTGTAATGTCTGTTTTGGATTCTTTTTCTCACAGCTCTTATGTTTCAGGCTTACTTAGTTACTCACTATTCTAATTAACTGGTTTGGGAACTTGTGGTGGGAAAATTAGTTACTTATTCATGGGTTTAGTTAATTGTTTCATGTTTTTCTCTTAATATCTATGTTTCATTTCTATTCTTTTATATTCTTGTTTTAGTTTATTACTATTTTGTATATACTGATTTGTGGTGCTTCAGAGGTCCCCTGGTTTAAAAAAGGGCCTTGGGTAATCCCCTTTAGCCCATAATTTATTATACACTCAAACTTGAATATATTTTTAATATAATACGTTTATTATTATTTTTATTAGTATTATAAATCTAATTTAAATTTTATATACATAACTAAAGGTTGCAATATTTCAAGGGGTCTTTCAAGTCTAGAAGGTTTTATAGGGAGGTCCAATGGTGGTAACAACGGTTTTTTAAGGGTTTCAAACTCAGATATGTATTTTCCTATCTTAAAGATTAATTACCCAAATAATAAAAGGTAAAGAGTTGGATTTACTATAAAGATTAATGGATTAGAATTACGGTTCAATGTAAATACTAAGACAATAATAAATAGTAATAAAAGGATTGTAAGTAGCTGTAATAAAAATAAGTAAGTAAATGAATGAATAAAAAACAACCAAGAGAGAGGCCTTATATAGGCAAAGGAGGGACAAACCACGGCAATGAAATTCTAGAAACAGTAGTATGAGAGAGAGAGAAAAAAGAATATTCCAGAAGGAGTATTTCAAATAACAAAGTTGTTCCTAAAAATAAGGCATCAAAAAGATGTATTTTAAAGATGTATTTACAGATTATGTCAGAAATACATAAATTTATTTGATATTTTACTGTAGAAGTCAATTCTAAATAAGAAATTTGAATTTTTTGTATATATTTATTTTTATTTAAATATTTAAAATTTCATTTTAATTTAAAAATCGATTTTTTAATATAAAATTTTATTTCTTCAAACCTGTCAATGAGCACGGTGTTAGAGAATAAAATATAAGAGACATTTTATATTTAATTTTGATTATTTATTTAATTTTACCATTCTATAATTAGTTAATTTATTACAGGTAATTTTAATGTAACTATTTTAATTAAATAATTAAAATAATAAGGTGTGGCTTCATCCAGTAATTAATTTATTATTTTACTGGGTAAGTCTAGTAGCCTGGCTGACACTCCCTCACTCTAAAAAAACAGTTAAAAAAATGCTATGATTTTTTCTTTTTATATTTCTTTAGCAGAGTAGGAAGATTAGATATTTCCCTCCCAGGTATCCAAGGATCATATTCAGAAGATTTATTCTTGAATCTCAATAAGTATTCTGTACCCTTTTCAGCAGTAACTATTCTGTCATTTAGAATCTTATCAATTTCTGCTGTCTCAGTGATTCTATTAGGGGTCTTTTTTGGTCTTCCCCTCCTTTTGGGAAATAAATCACTAATGGATGTATAAGGTTTTGAAAGAGATATTGGAAAAACAGGATGTTTTCTGTCATATGGAGAATACAAAATAACTTCAACTGCATTATCACCAACCATTCTTCTTACAACAAATGGACCAAAAAATGGGTCTTTCAATTTTTTATAACCTTGTAAATTGAAGTGGACTGTAGAAATCAGCACCTCATCACCCTTTTTAAAAGTGTATTCTTTATGGGATTTGTCCCATCTCTTCTTCTCATATTCAAATGATTTTTCAATACATTTTTGAGCATGACTTCTGCAAAGTTGTTGCATTTGAAGAAAAGATTTTACACCAGGATGTAAATCCAATTTAGGTGTTTTATTATTGAGAATTTGGGAAAGAGTATTTGGAACATATCTAAGCCAGAGCTCAAAAGGCATTCTTTGATTAACAGAATGAACAGTGCTATTATAAGCAAATTCCAACCCAGGCGGTAAGGTAACCCAATCATGAGTGAATATGTCATTGTCTTTATACTCAAGGCCAAAGGCACAGTACCTTCTTATCATGTCCTCTAGACTCTGAATCATTATTTCAGCTAATCCATCAGTCTGAGGGTGATGGGCAGTAGATATTTTCAGATCACAACCACAAACATCCATCAGAGACATCCAAAATTCAGAAGTAAATTTAGGGTCTCTGTCAGAGATTATGGCTTTAGGAAAACCAGCAGTATTAAACATATGAGACCACCATAAGAAAGCTAATTCTTTAGTGGAAACATCCTTGTGAGTAGGGATAAATTTACACATTTTAGTGAATCTGTCCACAATAACCCAACAAGAGTTATAACTGTCTTTTCCAGAAATAGGTAATCCTGTTACAAAATCCATGTTTATTATCTGCCATGGTGCATCAGGAGGTTCAATATGTTGCATTAATCCAGCGCTCTTACCAGTCAATCTTTTTGATTTTTGGCAAGAATCACAAGATTCAACATATAATTTGGTGTCTTCAGACATATTAACCCACCAAGCAGTTTTTTTAATTCTGATCATTGTTTTTTCAAGATCAAAATGTCCAGCTAATATGTCATCATGACAAATTTTCAAGATGATTTCTTTCATAGAAGGGGGAATAACAATGACATTACTCAACTTTCTTCTATAATATAGATATCCTTCATCAATTGAAAATTTACCTTTCTCCAAAGCCTTCTGGTACTTTGTTGGAAGGTTTTTAATTGATGCTTGTATTGAAGCATTCTTTGGATCATTTAATATGGTGCATAACTTTTTCAAGTCAGTGTCCTTATCATATGAATCCATAATAAGCTGCAATAGCTCTTCCTCCATATCAACCACATATATTCCATGAATATGGATAATTTCATCCTCAGGATCATAAGCAGGATTGGAGTCATCATTTGGTAAAGGTAACCTTGATAACATATCCACATTTGAGTGAACAATACCAGTCTTATGAATAATTTTCATTCTCCCTCTGTATTCCTGAACAGCTAACTGCCATCTGAACATATGTATGTTAGGTGTTTTCAATTTTAAAAGGGATTTAACTGCACTGCAGTCAGTAACAAGTTCAAATTTCTGGTCATCTAGGTAATAATGTAGCTTTTCTAGAGCCCACACTACAGCTAAACATTCAAGCTGAGTGGAACCAATTTCAATTCACTATTTCTCAAGGTTCTTGAAATATAAAAAATTACTACTTCTGATACTTTATCATCCATCACTTTTTTTTGATGGAGGGCAGCACCAAGACCAATAAAACTGGCATCAGTGTACAAAACAAATTGTTGATTAAAGTCAGGTAAAGCAAGAATTGGTGCTGACATCAAACAGTGTTTCATAGTGTCAAAAGCTCTCTGTCTTTCACTATTCCAGACAAAAGAAACATCCTTTCTAGTCAGTTGGGTAAGGGGTAAAGCTATGACTTGGTAATTTTTAATATACTGTCTATAGTATCCACACATTCACAAAAAACTCTGGAGCTCTCTAACTGTGGTAGGAGCCTTCACCTGCTGTATAGCTGCCACTTTATTTTGGTCAACACATATCTGTAACCCTAAAACAACATGACCCAGCACTTTTAAGGAATGAAAACCAAATTTACATTTCTTCAAAGCAAGTGTCATATTTATTTCATCCATTTTGTGGAAAACTTTACACAGGTGGTTGAGATGGTCCTCAAATGTTTTTTAGAATATAATGATATCATCAATATAACCCATCAGCCATCCTTCAATCATCTCATGATGGAATGTGTTATCCTTAACTTTTTGAAAAACTGAAGGGGCATTTTTACGACCAAATGGCATCCTAATATACTTATAAATACCCATATGAGTAGCAATCATCAGAAAATTCTGGGAATTCTTCTCAACAGGTACCTGGTGATATCCCTTGTTACCATCCAAGCAGCTTATATATTTAGCACCTTGTAAGGTAGCATGTATAAAGCTAATTCTAGGTAAAGGGTAGATATCATCAACAGTATAAGTATTCAATGCTCTATGATCATCACATAACCTGGCTTTATCTTTCTCATAAGAAATTAGGACAGGTGAGATAACACAATATTTAGGTGTTTCAACTACCTTTTCAATAATATTCATTTATAAAAGGGTAGAGATATTATCCTCAATATCTTTTCTCTTTGTGGGAGAAGCAGGGTAAGGCTTCTTCTTCAAACTAGGTGGTATGTCAGTTAATGGACAAGATAATGAAAGTTTCATTTCTTCCTTAACTAATCCTAGTTCATGTGACCCATGAGCAAAGGTCATATGAAAATATTTAATCAATTTAATGATGGAATCTTTATCCTCACCAGAAATTTGTTCTCCAAAAGAAGCATTGTCAATTTCAGACATAAGAGCATGCATTTCCTTTGTAGACCTTCCTTTATACTGAATCACAGAATTACATGTGTTCAATTCTGTTTTTAACAATTTTTTGGGGGAGGAAATCTTAAATTTTCTCTTCCCATTTATCCCCATTGTGAAGCATTGATTTGAAGGATCTAATTTTATGCCATATTTGGTTAAAATGTCATTTCCTATGATAAACCAACTGCTTAAATTATCACTTTTCATGACAACAAAATCACAAATAGCTCTTACAAAACCATGGTTATATTTAAAAAACACTGTGGCTTTGTATTTACCAATGGGGACAAAACAGAGCCATAACCTCTCTAATTTTCAGAAATGATAGGCATCAGTTTTGATTTATAGTCTTGATCCACTGAAGCAAGTGCTTTTTCAGATACTACACTTCCTCCAGCTCCAGAATCCAGAACAACTTCAATGCTGGTTCCATTGATCAAGACTGGTGCTTTGAGAGGGGCAATAACAATTGAGCTATCCTAAATGTTCCTTATGAACTCAGCATCCTCAAATGTAGATAAATCATTATTATCACTATCAATAGTATTTAAATAATGAATATCTTCTTCCAGAATCAAAATTTCTTGTTGAGATTCATATGAAATATTTCTGGCACAATCACTTGAAGTATCATCCAGTTCTATTGTGTCATCAGCCTGCTCCTCAGTTTGTTCAACAAGATTTATCCTCTTGTCACAAACATGGCCTTTCTGCCAAGGCTTGTTGCACTTGAAGCAAGTGTTTGTTGCATACTTTTTTGGTGCAACAGGGGCAGAAGTTTTACCAACCTTTTCCAGAGGTTTCTGTTGGTAAGTGGAGGATTTCTCCAAAGGGGTCCTATGAATGAATCTTCTGGAATCATACTTTTTGTTTAGAAGGATCTCATTTCAAGTATTAATGAAAGAAGAATGTTCTCAGGAGAACTCAGTCCTAGCCACTATCAAGTCTCTCAAAGACATTGGCAATTTATAAAGGATCCTGTCCTTCCATAACTCAAACTCCATATTTGGGTCCATTGCCCTCAATATTTTTACAAGTTTCATTAAGAACTCAATAGGTTTATCAGTAGAAGAGCTATATCTAGTTTCCTCATACTGCCTTTGTTGAGCCATCCTGAACTTGGAGCCACCAAATTGTGCTTTAATCAATTTTTTCCTATCTTCCCATGAGTAGTCATTCCTATCCAGGAGAACAGATTCATACCACATTAGGGCAACATTGGTAAATAAAGAAATTATCTTAGACACAATTTCCTTATCTGGGAGTTTGTAAGAATTTTTTAAGTTATCAATTCTGAAAATGAATTTCTGCCAATCAGAAGAAGAATCACCATCAAATGTTGGGTACTGGTCAAATTTTGGCCAATTCTTTTGGTTTGAAAGAGCCTCCTTAGTATTAGCTTGTTTCTGAGTAAGAAGCAGCTGTAACTTATCCAATTGTGTAGTAATCTCATTGTTTAATACTTCTGTAGAAGATCCTGGTGCATCATCAATTTTTGATGGAAACTCAGTGGTATCAACAGGCATTTCTGAATCTAATTTTACTTTAGATGAACTAGAAACAGATAAACTTGGAGCATCCTGTACCATATTTTCCTTCAAAGAAGTTTCAGAATATTTTTGATCATTAAACAATGAATTCAATTTTTCTTCAATGGTTGTTAGTCTGGTTTTCACTCTTGGAAGACTAGATAAACTCTCATTGAATTTTGCAAAAGATAACTGGGTTTTATTTTGGAAAGATAAATAATGATCCCTCAATCTTTTCAGGTTCATCTTATCTACCTCTAGCTCCAGGCAACATGTAGATACAGTATTTTTCAGTTTATACAAATCATTTTTGATATTTTTCCATAAAGCAACTTTCTTTTCATTGGTTGCTTTGTAATTAAACAAATCATCAGAAACTCTCTGTAACTCACTCCTCAATGCTTGATAACCCTGTTCAGTTAACAAATTATTATATTTCTGAGTAAATTGCATGTTGTTCATTATATGATTTTTTTAGCAATAATATCCCTCAAATATTCATCATTAATTTTAGCTACATCTGGAGTGTTTCTCAATAAGGAAACAGAGTAACTTTCCAGACTCTCATAAAATTCAGGCTCAAGTTTTTCATCAATAATAGCCATATCAGGATTTATCATTGAAGTAGAAATTAGAACTAAAGGATTAGATACATTTGAAATTTGAGCAATTTTTCTACTGTTCTCAGCCTCTACAGGTCTCACAGTCTCATCTCCTCTTCCAGAATTACCTAAAGGAACTGAATCAGTTACAAGAAATGGTACTTGAGATTCAATAGAGGGGCTTACCATGGCTTGGGAAAGACTTGGATGTGGTTATTCTTTCTCCTTCTTCCTCCTTGATAGGGATGAGGAGGTATTGGATTGAACTGATTTGTTCTTGAAGGACCTGCCTGAGGTACTTGGTGCTATTGCTGTTGGGACAGATAATCCCACTGGGTGTTCAGCCAATCCCACTGCCACTTTGTGACTTCCACCTTTTCTTGTTGCTGGGGGGCCAGTTGTGGAAGGGCTTTTCGAGGAGGAGGTTTCTCCTTCTCTTGAAGAAAAGACTCTATGTTTCTTACCTTGTCTTCTAGACAGTCTATCCTTGACCTCAGCATGAGGTTTTCTGTCCCCAACTCCTTGATGTGAGTCAAGAGATTTTTTACCTGCTGGTTTAAGGGAATCTTTCTTATCTTGAAGCCTTTGGGAAGCTCTTCTGGGGGGTTTATTGAAGGTTTTTGTTCCTGGGAATTTGTCTCTACCAGAATCTCCACTTCCTCCATTTCCACGTGCTGATTGGTTCAATGATTTATTAATTTGAGCTAATTTTGTAGTTAAAGGAGAACTCACAGAAGTAGCCTCATCATAATCAATCAGATCCAGTTCATCTTCACGTGCAGCAGAAAAACCTTGGTCAGTCATTGTTTTAAATCTAACCTGAGGTGAGGGAAAGAAACAATAAGATGAATCAGTTATATTTTTGCTTTATAAAAGAAAAATAAAAAAAAAGAATATAAAACTCTTCAGGATAAAAATCAACTCAAAATAATAATCAATTATTTATTACTTCAAACTAATCTTATAACCAGGATTTACAAGAAATCAACTGAAGAAATAAAAATAATTTTTAATTTAACAAATAAATTTATGATAATTATCAGGATTTAAATCAACTGAAGTATATTTAATTACCAGGACTCAATGTCAACTGAAATAATTTAGTATAGTTTTATTTTTTATTAATTAAAATTATTTATTGTCAGGACAATTTTTCAACTGGAACAAAAAAAAATATCTTAATTTATCAGGACAAAGTCAACTGAAAATTACAATTAAATTAAAAAAATAAAAATTTATTACTTCTAGGACTAAGAACACAATTGCTCTATCTTTTTCAACTAGGAAAATAAAAAAAAAAATTTCAATTTACCAGACACCTCCCCCTGTAAAATGAGCAAATTAATGCCACTTACAGAGTGCTGAGTAAAAGGAAATAGGTAGAGTATGAAGAGTGCAAAGTGACCCACGAATAGTAATCAATAATTACCACAAAATATTTAACTATTAGTTAGTATATAAGCCTAAGTTTTTGAGCGCGGTTCAATTCCCATTTGCAGCAAAAAAATAAGTCACGCGATATATGACGTTTGTCGTTTTCATCGTCCACTCGTCCTTATAGGTACCTCAATGGCAATGGTCCCATGGTCTCTGGTCCTCAAGATAAAAATGCGCCGTCGGCGATTCGGAAAGGTTCCCAATTGTCAAGGGGTCTTTCAAGTCTAGAAGGTTTTATAGGGAGGTCCAATGGTGGTAACAACGGTTTTTTAAGGGTTTCAAACTCAGGTATGTATTTTCCTGTCTTAAAGATTAATTACCCAAATAATAAAAGATAAAGAGTTGTATTTATTATAAAGATAAATGGATTAGAATTACGGTTTAATGTAAATACTAAGACAATAATAAATAGTAATAAAAGGATTGTAAGTAGCTGTAATAAAAATAAGTAAGTAAATGAATGAATAAAAAACAACCAAGAGAGAGGCCTTATATAGGCAAAGGAGGGACAAACCACGGCAATGAAATTCTAAAAACAGTAGTATGAGAGAGAGAGAAAAAAGAATATTCCAGAAAGAGTATTTCAAATAACAAAGTTTTTCCTAAAAAGAAGGCGTCAAAAAGATGTATTTTAAATATGTATTTACAGAGTATGTCAGAAATACATTAATTTATTTGATATTTACTGTAGAAGTCAATTCTAAATAAGAAATTTGAATTTTTTGTATATATTTATTTTTATTTGAATATTTAAAATTTTATTTTAATTTAAAAATCTATTTTTTAATATAAAATTTTATTTCTTCTAACCTGTCAATGAGCACAGTCTTAGAAAATAAAATATAAGAGATATTTTATATTTAATTTTAATTATTTATTTAATTTTACCATTCTGTAATTAGTTAATTTATTACAGATAATTTTAATGTAACTGATTTAATTAAATAATTAAAATAATAAGGTGTGGCTTCATCCAGTAATTAATTTATTATTTTACTGGGTAAGTCTAGCAGCCTGGCTGACACAGTAGGTCTATTAATAATAACAGTGTTTACCGCGCATTGAAGTAACTCTTATTTAAATTATATATTTTATAATTTAATAACCCTCAGTATTGTGTCAAGTCCCAAGGAGTCCTCATTTCCTTTTCTCTTAGAATAATTAAAACTTTTTTTATTATTTTATTTCTGCCCCTATCTTCTCCTCCTCCTCTCCATTCTTTCCCTTTTCCTCTTCCTCTTCTAGACATCCGTCCAATAGTACTGATGGCCATTTATATTAAAATGAACTTCATCTTCTTTCCCTATAGATTCAATTATGAGAAAAGCTTGTATAATATTTCTCTACATGAAATTATACACAAGATATAAAGTTGTAAAAAAAGTACTACCATTCAACACATTAATATCATTTAGTGCACCAGGTGTTCCAAAAAATGGGTGCCAAAACCATAAATTTTTTGATGGCACAGCTTCCAGAACCATTGTTGTTGTACCTTCCTTACCCTGATACTGGCAAGCTCAGGCAGCAGGACAGTTTTTCCATTTCCAGTTTGTTCCATCCAAGCTTCCTTTACAGCCAGGGAAGCCTCAATCTTCATTTTCCTTTAAAATCCTTTTTAGCTCTTGAGGGTTTGGAGGTTGAAGAAATTCAGAACCATATATTTTTGTCACATCTTTAACAAAAAATTTTAAAAATTCAATTGCAGTGCTAGCACCAATTTGAATGTATTCATCCATGATGTCAGCTGATACACCATATGCCATTTGTTGGAGTGCTGCTGAATTTTTTTGGTTTGTTGATAATCCCCTGGTTCCACAACAGTCCTGTCATTGAACCCAATAGATATTGTCAGCCTGTATATCCCCAGGACTGAGTAAAAAGTTCTTATAAGTTATGTTAAACACATGAACTATACATGGGAACAATAAATGAGAGTACACAAACAGTATACATAAGTAAAATTATGATAATACACAAAAAATGCCATTATAACACCTTATATACACACATATATCCACCTTTTATAGGTCTTATGTACTTAATATTAAGTTGGAATATGTTAGGCTAATCTTAAGAACCTTAAGTATAAGGCTACATAATTTTTAAGTGCACTTAAAGCTGTTATATTCATTGTTTTACGCAAAAAACAAGAAATGCGCTTTATTTCACTTAAAAGTTGACTATATGCGCTATAAAATTGAGAATATCAAAAATGCGCTTTGACAGATCAATTAAGCTCATTTTGGACTATTGATTTGGCTATTTAAATTCATAAAAATAACACTTTTCAAAATTGGTGTTTTTTATGCCAGAAATGGCTTCTGTGTACTTGCTACATACTGCCTGCTTTTTTCCCGTGTGAATAGCTTCATTTTTAGCAAAGTTAGCTTTTTCACACTATAATTACCCCACATTCTACGCCCACTGTGGGGAAACACACTAAAATAGGCGACAGGCGCTTATTTAGTGTCCTAGCTTAATTAATAGTGCATTGACCTTGTTTATATGCAGTAATTTCATTAATAACCTCATTATTGGCATCTTATTTCATCACCACGCTTAAATTCACCTAATTTTAGTCAAGGATTTACCCGTGCAAGCTCCTGCCAAGGACTGCATGTAGTTACCCCACATCTCACGCTCTGTTTTAAGTTTTTTGGTGGTTTCTCAGTCAATTTTGGTTATTTTTGGATGGGAATTTCACGTAGTATAATGTCAGGATTAGCCCCTCCATTTCTACAGTAAATCCCCCTTATTCTTAAGCTATTATTAACCTTAAAAAGTCTCCTTTAGTCTTTTATATTATTGTTTTATACGTATATACTCTCTTTTTGTCTTTTTCTTTAATTTTGATGGATTTCCCTTATTATTACAGGATTTTTGTGGTTGTTACTTGTCTAATTATGTCATGGATCATTAGGGATGTTGATGGGCAGGTCTATTAGTGGATTTGAGGTGTCATTAACTGTGTCTTGGATGGTATATCAAGGGATTTATTGGGGAACTCAGTGTGTATAAAAGGAGGAGGTTTTGGGTCTTGTTTTCTTCATTCTTTATCACTTCAATTTATTAAATATAACCAAACAAATTACAATACAAATCAATTAGTACTTTTATAAGACTTTTGAATAGTATCTGAAATTATTGAATCTATTTTTCTACCAACTAAAAAGATTGTAAGCCACATATAAGAATAGTGAGAATTATACTACTGAAACCTTTATTCTGAATTATATTTTACTATTTGTTGGATTTATACTACAGTATTCATATAGGACCATTTAAATCTTCTAGACAAAGAATTTTCAAGCTAGTTCACGTCCATTTAGTTGATCTTAGCCTGACAGATATTATGAGCCTGCAAGTCATTGGCTAATCTCAAAAATATTTTTTATTTACTTGAAAGTGGTGGTTGAAACAGGACCCTGGGTACTTTAGGTTATCTCCAAGATAATCTGAGATGAGTTGATTGTTTCCTTGAGCTTCTTCACAATGTTTTCTCCTATGAGTAAAAGTAGTCTGATCATCATCTAGAGGATATAGCTCATTAAATGTTTGCACATTGTTGAGAAGAGTTGCAACTGTTTGGTTTCTCAAAACATTGCACCAATTGATGGGTGGCATGGTAGGCAGAGAGAGGGGGGGATGTAAGGATTTAATGATGCATGATAGTGGAACTCCAGCTTTAGCAAACATTAGCAAATTCATGTTGAATACTATTTTGAATGATTGCAGAAACAGGCCAATTAGCCTATTTTTTTCATGTCATGCAACATTTGCTAATTTAATTTTTCATGCATGATTGTACATGCTCTAAAAGATGACTTGTCTTCTCACCTGATCCTCAGCTTACAGCTAATCCTGGAAAGCTTGCGGTTGTCTTGCATCCCATCCCCCGCCAAAATCAAGAGTTTAGGTCAGCTGATCTATGTCATTGGCGGGGGATTAGAGGTAAGACAACCGCAAGCTTTCCAGGATTAGCTGTACTTACAGTATTTTTACATTACTAATATTATTATCCTTAACTTTTCCTAACAATATTGTGTACTGAGAACAGGTATGTACTTTCATTGTTACTTATTTAACTATTAATACTCATGTATATGTATTAGGTGTGCCCTTTCTATTTCTCATCTATATCTCTCAAGTACTAATAAGGCTATGTTCTCTTGACAAAGGTGATTGGTGTAATTAGTTTACTTGCAATATTGTTTGTTAAATTACTAATATTATTATCCTTAACTTTTCCTAACAATATTGTGTACTGAGGACAGGTGTGCCTTTTCTATTGCTCATCTATATCGCTCAAGTACTAACAAGACTGTGTCGCCTTTTTTTTTATTTTTTTATTTTTAATTTCTTACAATCTCACCCAACAAGGGGCATGAAGGAGAAAGTCTTGAAAAAGGTGTGCCCTTTTTATTGCTCATCTATATCGCTCAAGTACTAAGAAGACTGTGTCGTCTTGACAAAGTCTAACAGGATATAGCAATAGGTGATGACACAATCTATTAAATTTATATTTAAGGCAATTTGAAAACACAAATGTCACCTTGTGCATACACGTAGACTCTATCGTCGGAGCACTTTCTCTTTTAACAGCCTTACGACGTTACAGCCATTTGGGAAAATCTTGCTCTTTTTTTGCCCCTCATCCCCCGCCAAAAGCGGCTTAAACCCATGTTTTTGGCGGGGTGTGGAAGGCAAAAACACAGCAAGCTTTTCCCAAATAGCTGTATGATCGGGTCAAAACATAAAGAGTTGCCACAAAAATCTCAATTTTCAAGATTTTTTTACAGCAAAACCTGAAAAGCTTGCGGGTTTCTCATATCCGACTCACCGCCAAAAACATGAGTTTAAGTCGCTTTTGGCAGGGAATAAATGGCAAGAAAACGGCTAACTTTTCCAGTTTAGCTGCACTTTCCTCGAAATTTTTCCCTAATAACTGCATGGAAAAAAAAAGTATGCCATGCATCCATTGAGGATACAGCTAATCATGAAAAGCTTGCGGTTGTTTTGCATCCCGTTCCCAGCCAAAATCATGAATTTAGGTCAGCTGACCTATGCTTTTGGCGGAGATCAGAGGCAAGACAACCGCAAGCTTTCCAGGATTAGCTGTACGCCTTACCTCTCCCATTGAAATTTTCTCCCTTTCCACCTCCCCATTAATAATTTTTTTACGTCAATGATTTTTTGAGAAGGGCAAAAAAGTTTAAAGGGAAGTGAAAAAAAATATTAAAATTTGGGTTTTTGCGACAAGCCTTTGAGTTTTAGCTGTGGCAGACCAGATAGTCAGCTAGGGGTTCAGGATCAACTCATGGCCAATTATCAAAAAATTGTTCACTACAAATGTTGGATTTGTTTAGTTTTAAGTGACATTGTTTTTCTTCAATCTCACTTTGACATAAATTAGACCTCGTCTATAATCACTATAATAAACACTTCAAATATTTTTGAAATGCGACATTGTGTATTTAATATTGAGCTTATACAAATTTATATGTAGTAGAGGGAAGAAATATATCTCACTTTGGCGGCAAGGAATTTGAGGGCAGTACGCAAGAACCACATAAATCAGTAACTTCAATGGGAGCTAAAGTCCAGAACCGGATCTCAGTCGCATTTGACTGATAAATATCCCGAATCCTCTTATGTTTCGAGCTCTTCTCTTGCAAGTTGAAATGAAGGCTGTGAAAAGGAAATTTTCCTCAAAAATTAATTTTACAATTTAAGATTCGTGCGCAGTTTTGCCTCCGGTAATCAACAGCTCAAAGAGATCTCTCAAAATAATTAATTGCAGCTATAAAAGAATCTTTAGGGTGAAAGTGGATCTATTATGGAGCATTTGCTTTAAAAATCAATAGATTCCACTAAGGTTTTCTCCAGTCTATAGCCGGAAGTATGATTAATCCTTCCCCTATTCTTTCATAGAATGCTGTTTTACCTCTGCTTCAAAATATGGATTGATTTCAACATCTTGATAACATCCTGCGTAGATTTTTTATCGCTACGTGAAAAGTTCATGAAAAGAATCGAAGTTGAAGAGATTGATTTTAATGTCTTGCGGTACCCGTGGAAGGATAAGCACGGCCTACTGAATAAATAATGTCAAAATTTCTCGGCCCCGAACGAAAAACGGGAAAGAGACATACAGCGGTTCTCTTGCCACTTATTCTCTGCCAAAAGAGACCTAAGCTCCTGGTTTTGGCGGGGGATCGGAGACAAGAAACCCGCAAGCTTTTCAGGTTTTGCTTTAAATGAATAAGTAGATGAAAACTTCTTGGCTACTTCTCAAATAATTTTTCTCCACTTCACCACTCTAGAGGGTTTTTTCATTTTCTATCGGTGTGATGCGCTGCTAATACAGCGCTTCTCGTAGGCGAAAAAGGAGTTGGAAAGAGTCAAATTTTTTCACAATTAACAGAAGTTTATATAAGTAGAAAAGCATGAAAATCGAGCGAGGGAGGTTAAGAAATCAGCAAAAAAAGTCTCATCATTAGCTTGACTTGTACAATTGAAAATTAGCATAAAGAATAGAGTTAAAGGGAGCTGCCTCCCCTTCAAGTGGCTATGAAATAAAGGATCATGAAGTCATAATTTCAAATATACATTTATACCCTATTATTAGCTTGATGGCATTGGACATTCAATTGAAAGTTTAAGTGCGCAATCAGTCCTACAATTTTAGATCAAGCTTACGTAGCTATGATTTGGTACCAATTCGGATTGGCAGTCCGAGGAGAAATTATATATATATGAAGTTAAAATCTAACAACTAAAAAGAAAATAAATTATTAATGTAAAATTACTCAACAAAATCGATCTTGTTTTGGTCCGCAGTTGTCAGTCTGTGAGGTGACATTAACAGAAACCTTAAAGTAAATACTTATATTTACTGTTTTATTATGGCTAGTTTATTACTTGTCAAAAAAGTCGACTGAAAAAATAAGGGCGCCATGACTGATTTGGTGAAATTTACTTCACTTCAGGATAAATATTATTTGCACGAGTAAGTAGAGTATAGATAGATTTGAATGTGAGTTTCAAGATTGTCGGGCTACTAGTGGCGTCAGTTTTTGGGGCTGCAATCAGGCCCCATCGAAGTAATTCTAAATATCAAGGGTTAATAAGTATATATACCTTATATAAAAGAACTTCGAGGCTATATTCTATTTTAAGGCAAAGTGAGTAGATATACGTGTATGAAATTATCACCCGCGCCCCCTTTCCTCCCTCCCCTCCTTTGGCATAGCTGTTGTTTAGAACTCATTAAGCGTACCAAAAAATATTGCAGATATTTTGCTTTTGAAGCGTGGCATCTTTTTCATATAAAGATAATTGTCTTTCGTCTTCTACCCTTCCCACAATTTTTCATTTTCATTTTGTCGTTCCATATATACTCATCCCAATTGTTACTTAAGTGGGAGCAGTGTGTCATTATCCCTCGCTAGTGAGCATCTCTTGATCTTTTCACACGTTATGCTTTTGCTCTCTCGTTCCCGTCTCATTTTTTTGAGTGCTCCAATTGGAAGGTTTTACCCTCCTCTCCTATTCTCATTAGGCTTCTTTGCCTTTTTGTTGGTTCCAGAATAACGTTTCTTCAACCTTGGTAGAAGACCTAGCTTTCTATTTTGTGATCATATTCTTTTACCATAACTTATTATACGCGGCTACATTTACGTGCTTCTCCAGTCGATTAAGATTGAATATTTTGAGGAGCATGAACTTAACAAACTGGCTAATTAGCTTTCAGGAGCCCTCATCTCAATAGGCTGAAGAAAGCTCTTTTTTTGGATATGCAGTTGCCTGTCACTTTTCGCTCTAAAGTCCTTTTACTGTAACTTCTTACTGAGACACGCTTCATGGTGCTTTCGTATTCTGATCTACCGTAATTGTGCCACTAAAAAAACTGTCACTCCAGTGTAGAGTTGGTTCAGCTTTTATTCAGTACACCCCTGGGCACTGGATTATGAAAATACATAGGGTAACAATTTGAAAAAGTTGGTTATCTATAGTGGATTTGAATGTGGAATTTTACCATATCTTCAATTTCAAGATGTAATTTTGGGCTTTTCACCCTCAAAAGTGTCTACTGCGTTGCGCTGAGGATATAATCAATAGAAGTCTTACGACAGGTGTTATTTTGGGAGAAACAACTCTGTCACTGACGTTATGAAGATTGAATAGAAATGCTCATGATTCTCATTAATTAATATATATTGTGAATGTGATATTAGCCATTTTCTTTGTGTAGAACATGATTATATTATATTATATGAAGTACTATCAGGATTGTTTCGTTTCCCTAGAGATCAAACCTGTGTTGAATATCGGTTGATTTTAACTAATTTTCCATATTTATTTTCATTATTTTTCATTAATAGTTTTCTCCTTTCGAACTGGAAGCTTATATTTCGTCACATTGCGTAGGTTTTAGAAAGTCTAAGTGAACTTAATCGAAATGATTGGGGATTTGCCTGGATCTGCTATATTGTATGATCACCGGGGACGACGAAGTATAGAAAATGAGTTGGGAAAGCTAGAAAGATTATCAGAGACTTCAGAGGTGAGTATGAAGGACCTTCTTCACCTTGCGCATCGTTACTAACTCTGCGCAGATGGTTTCAAATTCCGCCCTGGACTCCACTTTGTCCTATCAGCGTCAGAAAGAAAGCCAGAATCTAAAACAAGGACAAAATACCCATCAGGTGGATTATCTCCTGGGCCATCATTCGCCTTCTATTTTACCAAGTTCAAACCAATCGTTATTGTACCATGACCACCCATATCGGCTCTCTTCATCACCTGCCCCGACTATGATCCATCCATCTCCGGCGACATGGTCATCCCAGGATGCTCTAACGAATTCCCATTCACAGCAGTTAAGAAACAGGAGCATTTCTTTATCTACTACTGTTAGCGAATCTTCAGACCATCATCCACCCTCTCACTCTGTCACTGCATGCAGGCCCCAGTCTGTACACTCTTCCAGGCTTTCACACTCAAATTCACTTTCAACTATAGACATCAATATCCGCAGTTCATCATCTAATAGTCACGAGAATCGATTTAATGCACCGTCATCGTCATCATCTTATCTTCGTTCTGTTAATTCTAATCAATTTCGTCATTCGAACTCTCCTCATGAGTCTCATCAAAATGGGAGGATAGTGAACACTCTTCCTGTCTATAGCAGTTATTCATCTCAAATGTCTCCTTCATATTCTTCTCCCTATCTTCCTCAAATGGACTCTCATTCTCAATATCAATCACATCAACTGTTTGAACTAGAGCGTCCTGCCTCTTTTTCCCATCTACAACATCCTTCGTCTGCCTCTCCGTTACATTCCCCTACTTCTGTCTCTTCCGCCCCTCTTTTTCCAGTATCCATCCCTTCAAGCCCGCATCCAAATCATACTTCAACACTGGGCCAAAAGCGCAAATTCCTTCCAAGTCTGGGATTTGACGAGCCATTGGGATCGGCGCGTCTTAAAGGCACAAATTTACCTGTCGCTACTTCAGGGATTCCTCCTCTTTCGGAACTTTCATCTTATGACGTACAATCCAATAATATCAATCAGATTGGAAAGAATTTCTTAGAGACATCAAACATATACTCTGAAAATAATCGTTTGACAACAGTGCAGTGCTTACACGCATCCGGTTAGTGTTTTCTTTATATCATTTTCCAGTGCCCAAGTTTGATTTTTTTTTTAACAGTTGCCCAAAAATCTTATGGCCAAGAGAAGCGCTTTTTATGCCCTCCTCCTTTGGTTCGAATAACAGGCCCATACAGATTACTTTCTAGAGACCGCAGACCAATACTTTCTATGTCAATTATTAATGAAGACGGACAAAGACATATATCTCAAATGGCTTATTTAGCTGATCATGGGGCCAATTCCTACTTTAAAAATCTTCACATCAGTGGAGCAGCGAAGAAAGCTAAACGGGTTTCTCTGCAACTTTCATTACATCCTCCACTGCCACAGGGATTTGGACAATCTATCTACAGTCCCGTTCCACCTCCGGATATTGATGAGTTAGCGCCTCCTTTTTTGACGTTTCAGTCCGAAGAGTGTACCATTATATCAAAACCTTCAAAGGTAGGTGTTTTTTTACTTTTTGGTTCATCAAAGTGTGAAGGAAAAGGTTTTCTTGGTCTAACATTCTCCAAAAATGGATTGTGAATCGATAGAAAACAGCCAAGGCACGAAACACGCAATCATGTATTTTCAACGGGTCAACAATTTGCTTATTTAATCGAATAAACTCACAAACTGTTCGCACTAAATACCTTTGTATAGAAGAAAATCAACTAGCGGCTCGAGCGATGCAATGGTCTGCGTTTACGATAAAAGTTGTCAGAAGAGCTGAAGACATGCATTTAGAAAACTCGACTGCAACCAAAACTCTTCAATCAAAAAGCATTCCAGGAGCGGATCGAACAGTGACTTACGGATCAGAGATTATCCTTACAGATTTTGTTACCGGTATTGCAAGTGAACCACTGGTTATTCGGAAAGTAGAAAAAAATAAAGTGTTAAAGGGTGCTACTGGTCCAGTAAGCCAGATGCAAAAGGTAGCATTTTGTAAAGTTGGAAATGAATCAGTGTCTTCGTACATTAGCGCACTGGATTGTGGTCATTCTTCCCTGACCGGATACTCTAGCAATCAACCTGTCAATCAACCTGATTTGAGTTCTGACCCGTTATCATCCTGTTCGAGTAGCACTTCTTCAGGATTTATGACAGGTGATACTTCAATAAACTTTCCCAGTGGAGAAACTGGAATGATCTACAATGAGAACAAATCAAATTCTCGTCTTGGTTTACTTTTGTGCCAAGGACCAAAAGCTGTATTGCTATCGGATGCCAAAGATAGAATGGATATTGATGAAATTGAAGATTCACTTGCTTGGACAGTAATTGGAGTTTGTGAGTAGTTTCATTGTGCTTGTATTCTCAGTGCTGAAATAGTTTCATGCTACGATCAGCACATTTCGCCCATTCCTTTCAAGATTTTTCGTCCCAGTCACCTCAAATTCCTATTCAGCCAATCACTCCAATGCCTACTTTACTGGCGAAACCATTGATAGATCCTTCTGGATCTACAATTACTTTGCGTATCAACCATTTACTTGATTCTCGCCTGGTTCCCTTGTCATTTTGGCTGGGTCCAATTGGACCGCTACAAAGCACCCTTGTCTCGATCACTGGAATAACTCTTGGAGCTGCTAACAACAACCAACCCAATGCAGCGCTTCAACTTCAACTTTCCTCCAACTCAAATTCTGCTGATATTAATTCAATGCTCACATCCTCGAGTGTTAAGCCTGAGCCTTCAGATTCACATACTCTCGGCCAGCTATCAGTCCGTGAGCTTAACCCAACATTGCCATTGAAGCTTGAATCTGTAGTTACAGTAACTTTGCCATCTTTCGAAAAGCTTTATAGCTTATTATTCAATCATCAAATGCCATCAAATGTTTTGGTTGTGGCAGATGATCCTCCTAATTCTTACCCATCATCAACCCTCTCCATACCGCCTTTAACACAACTTTCTCCCTCTCCTCCCACTGTAAATCAACAAACTCAATCTTCAAGTGCATTTTCAAACTTAGCCGCTTCGATACAACCTAGTCCACTGAAACCAGATACAAGTGGGTTCCCTAACTCAGGTCACAATCAATCAAATGATAACATCAACATGATTTCCTCAAGCCTTTCCCACCCTGGGCTGTCTTTGACATTGGTTAGGACGGATGGAATCGCTTACACTTTACCCTGCGAAATCACTCTTTCTAGGAGGGACAAAAATCATTATATCAATGAATGTAGAAATCGGAACGATATTCATAACACACGAGTTTCTGGCTTTAACCAATGGGAGAATAACTCTGATCAAATAATCATGGTTTTGAAAGTAGAATGTAATAATAATCTTCCTTCTTAGTTCTTTTTTTTATTGGAAATTTTACGCACTTTTCATACAAACCTAGAAAATTTTGAAAGAGTTTGTTATACAGCAAAATTACAAAAGCTTGCGGAATTTTGGACGAAAAAATTAAAGCTTCACTAACAAAAAAAAGATATTCCTATTCAAAAGGAGGTAGCCCCGACTCTTTTGAATAGGCAAATCATTTTTTGGTGAGAACAACTTTGAATTTTTCGTCAAAAATTCCGCAAGATTTTGAGACTTGGCTGTATTATATCTGCTAAAAAAAATTCACAAACTGCACACTTTTTTCACAGTAGACGGTAGCTTTATTCTAGTTAAACATTTTATACTCTCATCCTTTATTCTGCTTTTCTCATATTAGAAAGTATAAAAAGTAGCAAAAAAAGAATAAGACAATATTGCATTTTAAAACGGATTGCGCACTCGTATTCATTCTTGTGTAGATGTTTGATTCGGTCAGATTTTGGAAAATTTAATTTCGATTTTAATAAAAAGTAGTTAAAATTTTTGCCATGTAGTGAGTGAGGGATTTTTAAAAACTTGAATGACGTGATATTTTATCACGTTTCATGTGTCTATATTTATATATTCTCGCAACCTTAGACAGCTAATCAGAAAAATTTTGCAGTTTTCTTGCTACTCATTCCCTGTCAAAAGCAACCTAGACTCATGTTTTTGGCGGGGGACCGGAGACGAGAAACCCGAAAGGGTTTCTGGTTTGGCTGTAAGTGGAATGGGGAATTGCATGATTGATTTAACACAATGCGAATAAAATAAAAAAGAGGTCAGCTGACTGTAGAAAAATGAACACCATGATTTTTTTAATATTTGGCCTAATTTCTCACAATTTTTCCCTGCAGCTAAGATGACTACAGCCAAATTCGAAACGGTTGGTTCAGTTTAGCAAAATAATCAAAACATTTAGACAAAATGCTTGACATTTGACAGAGAAACTGGCAAATTTTTGGTGAAAGGAGGCTGAGTTTGCTGTCAAATGTCAATTGAGCTGCCCAAAAGTATTGGATTTTTTCGTAAAACTGCACCAACCGTTTCTAATATGGCTGAACTTAAAAAAGTTAAGCTACAGAGCCCCATCGAGAACGACATTAAGCTAGCTCTAAATCAAGAGTTTAACCACGAAATTTATCGTGAACTCCGAAAACACTCGGGAAGTACAGCCAGATCTGAAAACATTGAGACAAAAATGAAAATTTTCGAAAATTTATTGACAACCCAAAAGTTGAGTTGCATTATTTTTTTGACACCTTCAATTCATTTTTTGAACGTCTGTTTGACTTCTTTTTCAACCCGGATTATGAAGAGAGGCGAAACAACAAAGAAATCAACTCGATTGCCATAAAATGAATCGAAGATGTCAAGAAAATACTGCATCCCAACATTTGGGCAGTCAATAAATTTTCATTTTTGTCTCAATATTTTCAGATTTGGCTGTAGTTAAAGATGAATTTGATAAGATCTCAGGACATTTGACATTTATTGGTTCCGATTTTGGAAATACTAAAGTTTTATATATTTCAAAGGAAATCATTTATTTTGGGAAGTGACTATTATATACACAGTTTTTCATCGCTTCACAAAACGAGCAAACCAAAAAAAAAGTCTAATTGCTTGAAACTCAATGCTTAATCGTTAATTCACGTCGCTCAATCAAACAAGATATGAGATGATGCATTATTCTCAGGTAAAAACACGTCAAATCAGGCTTATGGAAGAGAATGTACAGAAAATATGTAAACAATAAAATGCCTCTTTTTGTGAGAGATGATACAATGAAATTATTGCGTAGATGCAAACAATCAATGTAAGATAAATTCATGAATTTTAACAGGAAAAATGCGCTTAGGCAAATTAAATCAGTCTTGTCAGAAAAAATAAGTATTGGGCTTTGTAAACCTTTGAGTTTTCAAAATGACTATGCATAAGGAACAAAAAAAAAAGAAAAAAGCGAGACTGGATTGTAATTAATGACAGGTTGGGGAAGAAAAAAAAATAAATAAAAAAAATTCAAATCGCATTTCAATTCCGATTTCAGAAATCTGCTTTAAAGATGCTACCTGGGCTAACAGCATGCACAACCAAGTCACAAAAAGCTTGCGGAATTTTTGACGAAAAAATCAAAATTGTTCTCACCAAAAAATGATTTGCCTACTCAAAAGGGTCGGGGATAGGACGGGGGTACTTCCTTTTGAATAGGCAAATCATTTTTTGTGTACAAAACTTTTATTCTTTCGTCGAAAATTCCGCAGGCTTTTTTGACTTGGCTGTATCACAATTGAAATTAAGAAAATAAATTGAACTTAATTTTATGTCAGTAACCGTACGATTAGAATTTAAATTTAAGTAGTAGAAAAGTGATGAGAAACCAAATGATAGACTGGCTCTCATCTAGGAGATCTGACAAGTTACTCCGTGATAAATAGATGTTAGAGTTATTGAAAGCACCAGGTAAGTCATGAGGTTGGATTATTTTTTAAAAAAGAAAGTTAGTTTGGTTTATTGTGAGCGCCTGCAATGGAAAACTTATCTCTTGCAGCACTAAAAAGAGAAATTGAAAACACTTGATAGAAGAAACAAAATAAAGAGGTGATTTTTAGCTCAAATTCAAGGCTACAATCATTAGAAGATTTCTCTATATCCCCTAAGAAGGCTGAAAAGAAGGGAAAATGGATGGAAATTATTGACCTGCGATATTAGATCAAGACGAATACAATTGATATCTTTGAAACAGCAAGCGCAGAGCCGTAGGTGCAGGAAAAAAAGTCTCCGCGGATAATTTGTGAAACTCAGATATGAAAAAACAACTAAATGAAAATGACGCGATAAGTTTAGATCGATTTCTCCAGTCCTTGAAATTAGAATGAATAAGGCATTCGAATGGCCCCTCTTCCGTTATATAATATTTTCTATTTAAAAATACAGCCAAGTCACAAAAGCTTGTGGTATTTTTGATGAAAAAATAAAAGTTCCGCCAACAAAAAAATGATTTGCCTATTCAAAAAGAAGTACCCCCGCCTTATCCCCGACACTTATGAATAGGCAAATCATTTCTTGGTGAGAACAACTTTGATTTTTTCGTCAAAAATTCCGCAAGCTTTGGTGACTAGGTTGTACACATTTTGTGCGATATTTTCTTTTAGGAAGCCTTAAAGGGACCACCTTTTTGAACTGAAACGGAGATCACCTTTCTATTTTTAGTGTTCCCCCCCTATCAAGTTGGCAGTATCACTCGCTTGGGGCTGCCCTCCACTGATGATAGTGTTGGATTTGTTAGGTCTCGACTACACCGCAGTACAGTATATATAGTTAGAGATAGGGAGACTTAAATTGGTCTAGTCAACCATTCTTGTTTTCTCTTCCCATTTTTTCTCTTGTCCTTATTTTTCATTACTTTTTCCTTCATTTTATTTTCTTCTTTTTATCACAGGTCTCATCAACCTTTTTCCTAGAAATATAATCAAATTGTGTCTGTGTTTTCCAAAGTTTATTTAAGAACAAACTCATTATATTTTATTGCTTTATCTCATCTCTTTTTTCTTTTCTACTTTTCTTATCTCTTCTTCCTTTTTCCCTCTTCCTTATAAAAATAATAATAATAATAATAATGAATAAAATAAAATAATTTGTGATTAGGTTGTTGCTTTTGCCAAGCATCAAAGTGTGGTAATGGCTCTATCACTCCAAAAGCAAATAAAAAAATGTGCATATAATGAGGTCAATGCACTATTAATGAGATTAGGACACTAAATAAGTGTCTCTTGCTAATATTAGCATGTTTACACACATAGAGCATACAGTTTGGCTTAATTTTAGTGTGAAATTACTAACTTTCTTAATATTAGGAGGTGTCAGTTCTGGAAAATCCGCACTTAACTTAAGTGCAGATTTCAACCCAAATCGGCACTTAATTTTTGCAAATAAGTCACTTATTTCACAAATGGGTGTCAGTTTTGACCTCAAATCAGTACTTTTTTCACAAACACATGTTGGCCACATTATCCCTTCCTTGCCCATACCATCCCTGTCACATGTGACACACTGATCTCCATCCCCTCCTCCATCCTCACTGAGATATGAAACATTTTATTGTGACATTTTAACTAGGCATTTTTTTCCCTTGTTTTTTTTAACCTCTTTCTTAATCTCTTTTCTTGTAACATACCATTTTCATAATGCCTCCCTGAAAATACAACACTCAAAAGGCATCTCAAAAAATTATTCATCACAAAAGTCTCCTTGTAATGCTAGCCCCTCACCTGAGAAACCAAAGTCTGGACAGCTAAAAAAGGAAGATTATCTTGTCATCATCAACTTCCTCAAAATAAAATAAAATTATGATGCATGTTTTGGATGTGAGAAGTCCACCTTCATCAAAGGTAAATGACTTCTTGTTGATGGCGAATTAAGTAAAGAAAAAAACAAAAGGGAGAATCAACATCACTCCTAAGCAAATGAAGGAGAGGTTCAAAAGTTATCAATCAAAATATAAAAAGGCTCATTTCGCTTCCACTTCCACTGGCTTTGGTATTGATGATGAGGATTTGGAGATTGGAATTACTACTGTTTCTGAAAAGCTGAATGTCATTTGTCCTTACTATGAGGAAATAGATATTCTTTTTGGTTCCTGAGTTGATGTCAACCCTTTTTTTCTACACAATACTACTAAGAATATACCCTCTGTATCCAAACCTTCCTATAATCCTCCTGACACACCTTTACTTGAAGGAGATCAATCCCCTGAAGCCTCTCACCATAGTTCAGCCAAAGATGATCCTGACTATCAAGCAGAACAATTAGTTCAGAGCAGATCTGAGTCCTCAGAGCCACAATTATTTGATGTTTGTTTACTTTTTCTTTTTTCTTAAATTCTTCTCTAAATTTCTCTTTCTTTCTTTCTTTCTTTCTTTCTTTTCTATCCTCCTCCTACTCCTTCTGAAACTCAAATTCCAAAAAAAAATATCAATCCCACAAATGAGAATCACACTTTAGAAGCTGCTTTAGATGAACTTCCTGAACCCTCTAGCTCAAATTCCAAACTAAAGCGTTGAGCCTCAACATCAATGAGCTTGAACCATCTTTTGAAACGTGGTAATACTTCATCCAGCTCTTTGGCTTCCCTTGATGATTATTTTGAGAAAAAAGATATAATTAAGAATAAGTCACTATATATCTTATTCAATAACTTATTTTTTCATTTTCTTTTTGTAGCAAAATCCTGTATTGCAAAAAATTCCCTTGACTTTGAGAAGATGAAGTTTGATCATATGCTAATGAAAGATCAAAGGGCCTTAGATTTAGAGGAAATTTTTGTTTTGCTTCAATCTAATTTTGAAAAGGCCAGATTTGAGGCAGAGGAGATGGGAAGAGTTCATCTTCACTCAGAGAAATCAAAAGAAAGTGAATTTCAAAGAGAAATGGCAAGTCATGATTTGGAAAAGCAAGAAAATTAAAAAAAAGAATTTAGTATTTAATGCATAAAAAATGGCCAAAATTATGAGGAAATTAAAAAATTAATTGAATTTTTTAATTGATTAATTGTTATTTCAGGTAATGTGACATTTTTTCACATTTATAGTCTTTTAAAAAAAAATTTGTACATTTTTTTGATTATTTTTATGCCTGAATTGTGATTGAGTCACATTCTGAAAAGACACAGCTTCTTTTACATCATGTGACTTTATTTAAATTTCTGTAGTTCAAGTTGTCAGCTAGACCTCATTACACCACACAATATGGGGTGCGGACTTGCTAGCAAGTCCACAACCTTGGACCCAAACTCACCACAGATTGAACACACATTGAGCTATTGATAAAGGAACCATACAATCAGGGATGAACACCACTCAGCAGAACAGTTTTAGGTGGGTGCTCAAGTAGAGTTCAGTCTTAGTTCCATCTGAGTTCAGGTTGAGGACTTGCTAGCAAGTCCACCCCCTATATTGTGTAGTGTTAATTTCTTTCAAATTTACTGGTGCAAAGCAAAAATTTCAAGTGAGAAGAAAAGACACTGCATCTTTTCAGCACGTGACTAGTTGTTTCTTAACACTACATTCTTTTTTCCTTCTTTTTGATTGACCATACAAGATTCTAACTCAAGGTTTATATGTCTATTCTACCTCATTAATTTCTTTCAAATTTACTTGTGCAATGCAAGACTTTCAAGTGAGCAGAAAAGATGCTGCATCTTTTTAGCATGTGACCTGTTGTTTCTTAAAACTACATTATTTTTTTCACGTTTTTGATTGACCATACAAGATGCTAACTCAATTTTTATCTGACTATTCTTGATTATTGAACAAGATTTTGGTGAAATCATTGAAAATGATGCAGTGTGATTTTAGTATTACATTTCTTTTACTTAGTTTTACCACAATTTTACTTTCCTGTAGTCCATCTGACATTTTGAACCAGAGAAATGGAAATAAAGTCACACAACAGAAAAGATTCTGCTTCTTTTCAGCATGTGACCTGTTGTTTATTAACACTAAATTCTTTTCTTCTTCTTTTTGATTTACCATATGAGATTCTAACTCAAGGTTTATCTGTCTATTCTACCTCATTAATTTCTTTCAAATTTACTGGTGCAATGAAAAACTTTCAAGTGAGCAGAAAAGACACTGCATCTTTTCAGAACGTGACCTGTTGTTTCTTAACACTACATTCTTTTTTTCTTCTTTTTGATTGACCATAAAAGATGCTAACTCATGTTTTATCTGACTATTCTTGATTATTGAACAAAATTTTGGTGAAATCATTGAAAATGATGCAGTGTGATGTTAGTATTACATTTCTTTTACTTAGTTTCACCACAATTTTACTTTCCTGTTGTCCATCTGACATTTTGAACCTGAGAAATGGAAATAAAGTCATGCAACAGAAAAGATGCTGTGTCTTTTCAGCATGTGACTTCAATCAAATTTTAAGCATAAAAATAATGAAAAAAATAAAGAAAAAGAAAAAAAATTAAATTAAAAAAAAATACCAAAAAGCTACATTCTTTACCACTGCGGCTCTTGAAAAATCTTGAGGGTGGTATCTGGCCCATAACTAGCAACTTTCTCTTACTCTACTGGAGCCATACCACTATCAGGCCTATATATAACCTAATTAATTAAATCAAAGTTATGTCAAGAGAGAGTGCACAGCATTGTTTTTTTCTTTGAGACATAAAGTTTTCAAGCAAGAATTCTTTTTTCAGGTCGCTTAAAAATGCAAGCAACTTGTGCCAAGTAGTTGCCCCAGCAGAAGTGAGTCTGCTGGGGAAACCATGTAATTTCTTTTCCCCAGAAGACTTGTCTCTGCTGAAGAAAGCTTAAATGGGGCTGATTTTTTTTTTTCCAAAAATACAAAGTTTCCCCAGAAGAAGAAAGTCTGCTGGGGCCAAAAAATATATATATATAAAATTATAAAAAAAATGAATCCCCAGAAGAAGTGAGTCAGCTGGGACAAAAAAAGAAAAAAATGACTAAAAAATTGCTGGGGCAACAAAAAAAAAAGCGGGCTTTAACAAAATCTGAAGGCATAAAAGGTGGGCCTTTTCCAGGCACTCTGAAGAATCTTTCCTAAATCCCAACCAGGACCAAATTGTTTCAAATTCCTTTTCAAAATTTTTTTAAGATACTCTGCATGTTGTAGAGTAGACTCCTACAGTCACCTTGCTGCAGGCAGATTACAAGGGAGTTGGAAAAACAAAAAAAAATCCCTGTCCCTCTAAGTAAACGTAAGATTCAATTAACTAAGCTTGAAGATCTGCTTGAAGAGTTGGATAAGTTGAAAATCTCAGAGAAAGACTTTGAAAGTGTTGGGAACCTATAATATAGAAAAAAATAAGTGCAATAAATGATTACACCCCCAAAACAAATACCTAATAACAGATTACACTGATACAAGTCACAGCAAATACTTATAACAAGCCACAACACTTGCCCCAGAGACTGAAAAGTACAGTAAAGTACCCCAGAAACTACCCTTGGGATGATCTGTTCAAAGGTGCCTTATTAAAGGTCTGCCCCAGATTTACCCAGTTTCCCACCAAAATTAAAGAGTGTTCTTTATTATATTTTTATTTTATAAATT
The DNA here is from genome assembly GCA_030280995.1 of Hemileia vastatrix. Taxonomy (NCBI): domain Eukaryota; kingdom Fungi; phylum Basidiomycota; class Pucciniomycetes; order Pucciniales; family Zaghouaniaceae; genus Hemileia; species Hemileia vastatrix. The sequence goes on along the minus strand of JASXTE010000008.1, from coordinate 17,862,078 downwards.
TTATAAGAAAAGAAAATAAATTTTAGTCACCCAGGATGAGAGCTATCCAATGGTACCCTATATGTTGATATTTTTTATTATAATTGTTGTTATATGTTAAATATTCTTAATTATCAAAAAAGACCCTTATTATCGAAACTAAAAGACAAAAAACATGTAGAAGAATAAGATTCTCCCCTCCTCCATATGATTCTCCTGCTCCAGACCTTTCCAACAATACTCTACATGCATATGATCTACAATAAACTATTGATCTAGTAAGCATAATAACTTTCTAACCAAATTTTGCCACAATAGCCAAACTTTTGGCACAGTGACCAAACTTTGCACAGTGGCCAAACTTTGCACTGGTGATCAGACTTTTCTACAGTGACCAAACTTTGCCACAGTGCCCAGACTTTTCTGCAGTGACCAATCTTTGCACTGGTGATCAGACTTTTCTACAGTGACGAAACTTTGCCACAGTGCCCAGACTTTTCTGCAGTGACCAAACTTTGCCACAGTGCCTAGACTTTTCTGCAGCAATGACCAAATTTTCCACAGTGACTTCGCTTTTGCACCGGAAAATCACCGGAGCAAACCGGAGCAAACCGGAGCGCACCAGAAAAAAATGACTACTCCATGAGCACACTGCATCAACCAAAAATACCAAGAGAGCCCTAAAAAATCCAGTAAAACCTATACCCAATCCATGAAACCATCAAATAACAATAGGAATACCAACATATATCCATCCCAAAACACCATAAATCCTCCAAAAAAAATCACCATAAATCCCCCAAAAATCACCATAAATCCACCCAAAAAAAATCCAGTTAACTCCCTTCAACCAAATTAACACCTGCTAACACCATGATTTTCTTCCAACCAAGGTCCAATCAAATTTTCACCTAAGTAGCCTACCCAGATTTGGAATGCCACAATGTGATCCAGGATATCCAGCAATGAAAGATATAGATTTTCTGTAGACATCACAAATAAGCTGAACAGAAATTGAATATCTATAATGAAGATATAGTTGCTTGTGTTAATATTAAAAATAATGTAAAGAATTAAAAATAAGCTGCCTCTTTTTACGGTCAAAGTAATTGTTTCCACCATGAGTAGGTTTCTGACTCAAAGGAATAGTAGTGCCATCAACCAAACCAATACATCCTGGGAAGCCCTCTGCTTACATAAACTGAGATGATTCAAGTTGCTCTTCTTTTTTTGGCCAGGAGAGAAGTTGAGATCCCATCAAGTTGATAGCAGTGATTCAACATTTTGTATAAGTGTTAACAGAACCATAGCCTAAATAAAAGACATTTTCTAAACGTTTAAAGGCAGCTCCACTACCATTGTAACCCAAATGACATAGTGTGATGGCCAATTGAATTGATGGATCATGTTGTGGCTTTTGAGAATTATTGTGAAAGATGGGGTGATCCCCAATAAGATGAAGCGATTTAAAGAAAAATTCCTGAGAAGTCCTGAAAAGCTGTCTAAAACTGGGTATGGATAGGTTTAGAAGTATTTGGATAGTGTACTTGGGGGTATGAAGTACTTGAGGCTTTCTAGGAAGAAGGCAACATTTAGTGGTCATTTTAGATAAAAAAAGAAAATCTTCTTCAAGGTCAGAATCAGATTTTCAATCAGAGTCCAAGAGCAGATCAAGAGCTATTACAGTCATTTCTTGATGTAGCTTATCACAATTTGAGAGTGAGGAAGGCATGACTCTTATATGGTAGAAAAATGAAGATGATGCATATGATGTTAAGAGATATGAAGTGTTATTCTGCAGAGTGCTGCGTATGAATAAGATGATGCTGACAAATCAGTAAGATGTGCGGAATGGTGAAACCAGCACTTTTGGTTGAGAAAGTGCAGATTCGAGTGAAACAAGTGACTTGTTTCACTTTTGAAATCCACCAGTGTTGGGGCTAGTGTGTTTCATAAATACACACTTAAATAAGTGCAGATTCGCCAGGACTGACACCCCCTAATGAAGCTATGCATGTGGGATATATGCAGAAAGAATTGTTGTGTACTCTAATGTTCTAGAAAACTATGTATATAAAGAATATTGCTAGTTAGTGAAATGCATTAAAATTAATTTCTGATAACAACCATCCTTCCCACACAAAAGTTTATGGGCCCTTAAATAATTTCCCACTATCAATTATACCACCAGTTTCCATTGGCAATATATATATATATATATTTCCTTTTTCCTTCCTATCTTTCTCTCATTAACAATATCTCTACCAGTTTCATTTGGTCCTTCTTTTTTAAAAAAAATGACTGCCAGTTTACCTTGGCCTTCTTTCTTCTCCTTCTTCAGTTTTTTACTAGGACTCATGTGCTAATCCTCTTATGGGTGCTGATGTTGCTTTGAGGGAGACGTCCCAACAGTCCTTTAAGTAGTTTATAGTTCCATTGGATTTTCTCTCCTTTTCATTAAAAAAATGACAAGCATCCCACCAGAAACATCAACCCCTCAACCATCCCCCATCCCCCAACCTACACAACAACAATCCTCTCACACCTCCCAATGCTGACCACCTGTGCAAGATGAAAATGAAGATGAAAAATACAAATCACCACCTGAAAATTATGACTGACATGCTAGAGAGAAATGTAAAGAAACGGAAATTGTCATAGCCAATGTGAAATCAGAACTCAACAATTGGCCACACACACTAAAATCTGATGGATCAAACTTCCAGTCATGGCTACAAGAAATTAGGGGGTGTCAGTTCTGGAAAATCCACACTTAACTTAAGTGTGGATTTCAAGCCAAATCAGAACTTAACTTATGTGCAGATTTCAAACCAAATCAGCACTTAACTTAAGTGTGGATTCCAAACCAAATCAGCACTTAAGTTTTGTAACAAAGTCACTTATTTCAAAAATGGGTGTCAGTTATGACCTCAAATCAGCACCTTTTTTCTCAATTTTTCACAACCACATGTTGGCCACATCATCTCTTCCTTGCCCACCCCATCCCTGCCGCATGTGACACTCATACCTCAATCCTCTCATCAATCCTCGGCACACACCCCACACAGAGATTTGAAACATTTTATCATGAAATTTTAACCAGGAATGATTTTTCCTTTGTTTTTTAGGTTTTCAACCTCTCCAAATCAGATTTCCACCTTCATCAAAGGTCAATTGCTTTTTTTTGATGGCAAATGAAGTAAAAAAGAAAACAAAAGGGTGAATAAGCATCAATTCTAAGTAAATAAAGGAGAGGTTCAAAAGCTATCAATCAAAATATAAAAAGGATCATTCAGCTTCCACTTCCACTGGCTTTGGTATTGATGATTATTATTTGGAGAATAGAATTACAATTGTTTCCAAAAAGCTCAATGTCATGTATCTTCTCTATGAGGAAATGAATATTCTTTTTGGTTCCCAATTTAATAGTTACTTTTAATCTTATCAAAAATAGTTATATCATGAGATTCTGATAAAACAATTTTTCCTTACTGGACTCTAAAATATTTCACTTTTGGAATCTAAGATGGTAAAATAATACTGACACCTGTGCAAAAAACCTCATCACCAACATAATTTTATCACCTCAACTCCAATTTTGCATTTCTAAATAAAGCTAAGTCAACAAAACTCTATATCGGTTTGAAAAATTTTGCAATACTCCTCCCCCCCTGCATTTTATTGAAGAAAGGGGTGGGTATCACCAATTTTTTCTAAGTCATCAATTTTCCATGTCAGATTTGAAAATTTGGAAACACCCTCCGCTGCATTTTATTGAAGTAAGGGGTGAAAATCACCAAAATTTAGAATTATTCCAAAAATTAATTAATTAATAAATAAGATAAGTCAAATTCACTATTTTTATAGTAATTTCAATTCCTCAAGCCAAAATGCGGACCAAGTCTAGAAACTAAGTTTGGGACTTTCCACAGTTATAGGAAAGATGAAACCCATGAAACAATTTAATGGTATCATGATTACCTTTTATACAACACAAGGTCGTTGGCTCATTAATTTAGTTAGTAAATTGAAATATAAGATAAATTTAATAAAAACTTATGAAAGAATAAAAAATATTTGATGAATTTACAAATCCCCAAATTATTTTTATCTACCTAAAGGTTTGTAAATTTATTGATTTTACCTTCTTTTTTTACTTTGTTGATTTTTTGGACTAACTTTTGACTGATCTGATAAGAGAAGCAAAAATTTGTGAAGTATAGACATATAAAAACAGTAAGAAAAAGAAAAAAACACACCTCGATGAAAAGGAAGAATAATAAGTAAAGAGGAAGGTAGTTTGAGGAATCTGGAAGGATAAATGCATGATTTAAACATTATTTTATGCATTATGAAATAAATATAAGTGAAAATGGGGAAAAAAGGCTCAAATTTAAAGGTTAATATCTCAGCAACCACTGAACCAAATTCTAGTCGGTTTCCTGGAAATGAAAGATAGGCTTTAGAAGTATCTTCAGCTAACATGACAGTAGATTCAAATAAACCTATCCCTAATACTGACTCTGATTTTCAAAATTTCACAAAAACTTGAAAACTAATGATGAAAATTGTAAAAAGAGGGAGATAAAATCCTAGATAATCAAAGGAATCTGAAAGTATAAATGCATAATGTAAACATTATGATATGCATTATGAAATAAATAAAAGTGGAATTTAAAAAAAAGGCTTACATTAAAAGGCCAATATCTCAGCAACCACTGAAATAAATTCAAATTGGTTTACTGGACATGAAAGATAGGCTTCAGAAGTATCTTCAGCTAAAAGGAAAGTTGATTCAAATAAAAATAACCCTAATTCTGACTCTACTTTTCAAATTTGCACAAAAACTTGAAAATTGATGATGAAAAGTACAAAAAGAGGTAGATAAAAGCCTAGATAATAATAAGATAAGAGTTTCAGAATCCTTATTCTCTGATTATGCAATATAAAAATTTGAAATAAGATAAGTGAAATTTGGAAAAAAAGGCCCAACTTCAAAGGTTGAAATCTCAACAACCACTGAACCTAATTCAAACCTGTTTGTGGGAAATGAGAGATAGGCTTCAGTAAAAACTTCTGTTAAAGGAAATGTGATTCAGATAAAGCTAAACCTATTATTTTATATAAAAAATTAAAGAATAAAAAGTTAAATTTAAAAAAAGACTCAACTGTAAAGGTCAATATCTCAGTAACCACTGAACCAAATTCAAATCTGTTTGCAGGAAATAAAAGATAGCCTTCAAATGAATCTTCAGTTAAAAGGACATTAGACTCAAATAAACTAAACCCTAATTACAAGTCTGATTTTCGAAATTTTACAAAAACTTGAAAAGTGATAATAAAAATGACAACATGAGAAGTTGAATAAGTCCACTGTTATCCATATATGAGTCCTAAATATATTTAAGTATGAAATTTTCATAGAAAGAATAAGATATTATATAGAAATGAGAAAATAGAGATGAAACTTACCTTGATTGAAAGATGGGAAAAATAGAGTGAGAATGAGTGAAGTTGAAGTTTGGGGGAAATTGAATATGGAGCAAGTTAAATGCTTAAAGAATGTGCAATGTATGTGTTTCAATGACATGGAACCAAAAAAATAGTGAAATAGGAGAAAGAGAGAGTAATGACCAAGCCAAGGAGGGATGAAGAGTAGGATGATGGAGCTAAAAAAGGAAAGAAATGTGGGAGAGAATGAAAAAGGTTAATTTTACTTATAAATCAAAAAATAAACACTTACTAAAAATTTAGATACAAAAAACAAAAAAAAACAAAAAAAAATTAATTAGAAAATATATAAGTAAAAATGAAAAAATGACTTACCTGGAGAGGTGAGTTGAGAAAACAATTGACTTCAAATTATTTGAGGGATGAAAGAGGAGAGGAGGAAATGGATATAAGTGATGAAAGAAAAAAAGGAATGACTGAAAAAATATGCAATTGCAGAATGTATGCAATTTCATGTTGAGATGATGAAGGAAAACAAAGAGACTTGAAAAAAAGAGACTATAACAGAAAATTCAAAATCAAAGTCAATATCCAAATAAGAATAACCATTCTAAAGAAAAACTCCTGAGAAGCCTCCTGAAAAACTGTCTAAAACTGGGTACAGATAAGTTAAGAAGTGTTTTGATGGTGTACTTGAGGCTTTCTTGGAAGAAAGTAATGTTTCCTGGCCATTTTTGATAAAAAAAGAAAATGCTCTTCAAGATCAGAATAAGAATATCAATCGGAGTCCAAGAGGATATCAAGAGCTATGAAGTCATTCCTTGATGTAGCTTATCACGATTTGAGTGTGAGGAAGGCATGACTCTTATTCAGTATAAAAATTTATATGATGTATCATGTTTTGAGTTATGAAGTTTTATGCTGCTGAGTGCTGAGTATGAATGGGGTGATGCTGACAAATCAGTGAAATGGGAAATTATGGTGAAATCATCACTTTTGGTTGAGAAAGTGCGTATTTGAGTGAAACAAGTGACTTATTTCATTTTGAAATCCACCAGTTTTGGGACTAGTGTGTTTTGGAAATCTGCACTTAAATAAGTGCGGATTTGTAAGTGTGGATTTGCCAGAACTGACACCCCCTATTGAGTTGCTTCTAATTGACTACATAAACAATGAAGCCTTCTTTGAACAAAAAAAGCCCTCCAGATCATCCAATTGTGAAAAAATTGGCCAAACCATTCTTTTAAACTCCATCAGTGCCGACTTACTAAATCAAATCCTTGATAAATGACTGATACCCATAGCCTTTGCACACCTTTGGGATCTGTTCAGAACTGCATCAAGAGTAGCACAGCTAAACCCCATAAAAAATCTGGAATCTCAAGCTAAGTGTCCTTGGTGACCTGGTTGTACTTCACTCTAAGCTACAAGAAATGCTAAATGAATTAAAAGATCAGGGCTATTGATTCACAGAAGATAATTTTTTCTCAATAATGTTGCACAATGCCATTGATGAACCAATGAGAATTAAAAGTGAGGTATTATGGGAGGCTGAAATTGACATGTGTGTTGATGGGATTCAACCTACCAGCATTAAAATAAACCAATTTACTGCCACCACTTGGTAATAATTACAGATTCATGGAGCTGAACTGCTCAACTGCCCATCAATTACAAAGCTAGAAAACATTTGAAACCACAACAATCTATCTTAGCAGCTAATTCCACACCCTAAGCTAACACACAAAATTTTGTTAAATTCTGGAACTGTAACTCAAACAGACACTTGCATAAAGATTTCCCTTATCCACCACCTCCTCCACAACCTACAAACCAACCACGCTTCACCAATTTCATTGAACCAGGAATTGGTCACACCTCCTACATGGGCCAATACCCACCATTGAAAAAGTTTCAAATGTCGTTCCAAAACATCCCTCCCTTTCCCCCACACTTTCAATCTTGTCCTCCAATCAGACATTTCAACAGACCCAGATACCTCAAAAAATCAATTCATATTGTCCAACATATCCAAGTCATTTTCAGACATGAGAAACTTAAAAATCCTCTAAACCAGAACCTTTTTCTGAAAAAATCATGGAGCTAGAAAATTCACATGAAGCCACTGCAGCTGATTTTGAAAATCTGACAATCAATCCTCAAGGAAATGAAACAAACTCACCACCTGTCTATGACACAGGGGCCACTCATCATTTAACAGGCTCAAGATCTGAGTTAGTTAAATTCTTTACACTTGAAGATCCTCTTCCCCTCAAAGTAGCTACTGGAAATGGCCCCAATTTTTTTACAGGGAAGGGAACCATGCATTTTATTGGTCTAGGTTGGATGACAGTGCTCATTAAAAATGTCTATTTTTTCCCAAAAGCAACATGTACATTGATATCTCTGGCTTCACTCATATTTTCAGGAACTGACATGTAATTTGATCAACATAAAAATGTCTTTATAAAATTTTAAGATGAAAACATACTAAAAGCCACTCTTACAAACCATCAATGGTTACTACCTTATGCCAAAACTGAAAACAACAAGTCACCTACCTCTGATCCAACAAAACACAACACATTAATTTTTGACAATACATCTCTTATTGGTCCTTTAATCTTATCCTCCATAAAACATAGCCCTCCCAAATCCAATAATAAAAACCTGCCACCAAAAGAAACTGACCTATTTTACTATTATCACTGTTTATTTGGCCATGCTAGCATACACAAAATAAAGAAACTAATTGATAATGGTATGGCTATTGGTCTTCCCAAATCACTTCCTGATGGCAAAATATCATGCAAAATCTGAAAAATATCTAAAAGCACTAGATCAGCTTCACCAGTCTCTAAAAATTTCAAATTTCTATTCCTTGAACTACTCACTGCTTACCTTATAGGACCACTTGAGGAAATCACTTTTGACAATGGTTTGTATGCATTAAAAATGGAGATGTTGCTACTTCTTATACTGAGTGCCACATATTGAAATAGAAATTGGAGAAATACAACAAACTGATAGAAATAATAACTCATTTGGAAAATCAATGTAATAACCACATCAAAACATTCTTCTCAGACAATGGGAGTGAATTTGTCAACAAAAAACTTGATGATTTCTTTTCCATGAAAGGTGTCATCCATGAACTATTGCTCCCATATAACCATGGGAAAAATGTAAAAATAGAATGTCAGAAGAGGTCAGTATCTGATATGGGAAGAACAGTTTTACTAGAAAGTAACTTACCAAATCTCTGCTGGGGTTTTGCATACAAGTGGGCATCATATATTCTCAATTGCCTTCCAAACAAAGCATGTCCCAATATGAAACCCTACAAAGCTCTCTTTGGTAATTCTCCTTCTGTGCATATGATTAGACTTTTTGGTACCACATCTTTTTTACATATCCCAAAAGAAACAAGACTAAAACTAGATTACCAGGCCATCAAATGCATTCTAATCAGTCTCCCACAAGGATCAAAAGGATGGATGATCTGGAACCCCACCACAAAAAGAATCATTGTGTCAGCTTGTACAGAATTTCGGCAATCTCCAACTCAGAACACAAAGATATCAATTCCACACCTTTTCAGCCAATCAACCACTGTCAATCCATCAGAAACACTAAAGCTAGGAGACTTCACAGCTGAAAAGATTTTTAAAGAACAAGAGGAGCCTATAAAAACTATTGAAAAAGCTGAAGCTCAACTTTCATCCACAGCTCCAAAAACTTTCAAAGAAGCTACAAAATCACCATAATCTGAAAAGTGGTGTCAAGCATTCCTTAAAAAACTTTTAAACATGACCAGAATAAAGGTATGGGAACACCTAACACCACCACCTGGAACAAGAATTACAGATTCCAAATGAGTTTTCACTTAAAAAACGGACAATAAAGGCACCATCATCAAACAAGAAGCTCAGTATGTGGCAAAAGGTTAAAAAAAATTTAGGAATTGACTATAAAAGAAATTTTCACTGAATTAAACCTTCACATCACAAAGATTAATTCTCATTCTTTCTGCCATCAACAATTGGCCAGTACACTCATTTGACATCACTTCTGCATACCTACACAGCAGAATTTAAGAAGAAATATAGGTGAAAGATCCCCCAGGTTTTGAGCAGCAAGATGGAAAGGCTCTGAAGCTAAAAAAGAAATCTACAGAACATGACAAGCAGCTAGATGCTGGTGGCCAAATATCTCAGGAAAAATTCAAAAAAATGGATATAGACTTTCTCCTTATGATGCAAGCCTTTATGTCCTACATACTGATGATGACTCAACAATCATTTGGATCCATGTCAGCTATGGACTGGTCATGGAAAATAACACGGAAACCCTTGAATATTTTCAGAAACTACTCAGTCAGAAACTGGCAATTAAATGGAAAAATGGTCTCCAATTAATTAGTGGAATGGAAATTACTAGAGACACCAACAGCTTCACAATTTCACAATCAAAACTCATAAACAAAATCCTGACTACACATAATTCAACAAAAGCAAAAAAGACCATCCCCTTCCACACTCAGAAAAACTGACTACTTCCCCTATTGAAAGCTAACCAATAGATCCAGCCATATATCTATCAATAATTGGTTTCCTTAGTTATGTAGCAAGTGGAAATAGACCAGACTTATCATTCAGTGTAAACTACTTAGCCTGGTTCTCCAAATTACCAACTAACAAACATTGGACTGCCTTGCATCATATAGTAGCTTACCTCCAAAACACAAAAGACCTTTGACTAGCCTTACACCCTGAAAAATTATCAGTGAATGCCAAACCAAAACTAATAGCCTACAGTGAGGGAAACAGGGAGGTCAATATTATAAGTTGACAGGCAGGTCATTAGTCATTTCACAAGATTGCCCAATATTTTGGTCCTCCAAAAGATTATCATGTGTGGCCAGATCCACAAGAAACATTAAATTAATGGCTTTAAGCTCAATAAAAAAAAGGAAATCTAGATCAAGCATCTACTTGAAGATATGATCAGTTTCAAAGGCAAGTTGGAGCTACAATGGGAAAATGAATCAACAATCAACATATCTACTGATCAATCATCAAACAAGAGTACACAACACATGGACAGGGAATTCTACTACATCAATGAACATAATATCAAGGTCTTGCAACCATATTCTGGGTAAAATCAAGAGACCAGCTTGCCGGCATACTCACTAAACCATTAACTCCAATACTCCATCAATAATCACTGTTCATTCTAATTATTTTATTTTTATACTTCTTTTAATTTTCCTTTTCCTTTTCCTTTTCTTTTTCTTTTTCTTTTCTTTTTCTTTTCCTTTTCCTTTTCACCACGCAATATAGGGGGAGGACTTGCTAGCAAGTCCGCAACTTGAAGTCAGATGGAAATCAGATGGAACTCAGACTGAAGTAATACTGAACTTTCACTTGAAGTATCACACAAATAACAATGGATCTATATTGAAAACATAGTGAAAGTGTGAGGATAACTGAATGGAAGCCAGAAAAAATCATTCCATGAGTCTACTCAATGCAAAGTATTTTTTGAAGATCAGTGACTTTTTCTATTACCTACAACTGTTTTTACAGAATTGAAAACTATGTTTCAGCTACTATTTTATGGAAGTGAACTCTGTTCTTCGCCCGAAGAACAGAGTTCATCCTCCTATTTTCACACTCTGTTTTGTTTCAGCTAATATTTTATGGAAGTGAACTCTGTTCTTCGCCCGAAGAACAGAGTTCATCCTCCTATTTTCACACTCTGTTTGCACCAATCTCCATCCCTTTCAATTCTATCAACACATGCTTTTCTTCCCTTCCCATGCCTTTCGCTATCCTCCCAGCCCCATTGTATGCCATCCTCTTTTGATCCCCATTTCACCCCTCTCAACCTCTCCCAGACCCTTTTCTTCATTTAAAATGCCTCGGAACCCTTAATCTTCCCTTCCAACTCTTTCCCAACCTTTTCGCTACCCCATACACCCTTCCTCACCCCTCTCTCCAGCCTTTCCAGC